>JAXDDW010000112.1:1295000-1360000 GCA_034670385.1 Hoplostethus mediterraneus | reverse complement strand
TGCACGCACACAAACACACACATTTACATATACACACACACACGCATACATGCACAAAAACACACAAACACATGAAAAAGCACAAAAAATATTTTGACATTAATTGCAAGGTGACTCTCACATACATAAGATTGTACACACACACACACACACACACACACACACACACACACACACACACACACACACACAAAACGCCCAGCGCCTCACCTCAGGCAAGCATCTGTTTGGTCAATAGTGTCATTTACAGAATAACCCATCATTCTTTCCACTGTGGGAGTGGGCTGGGCCTTCTTTGGTTTCAGAGTCACTGTATTCCCTCCAGCCAACACACACACACACACACACACACACACACACACACACACACACACACACACACACACACACACACACACACTGAGAGCCATATATGCAATCTTACACACGCACCCTTGCACCACATAACTGTTTTTGCTCTTAACTGTGTGTTTTAAGGGAATCCTCGGCTGGCCTGTTCCAGGGACATTAACACTCATACCTCCCTTCACTGACCACAGACAGCCAAGCTGACAGATTTATCTCCATCTCAATTAGTTTAAACAATGTCCAGATTAGCACAGCCAGAGGGGAAAAGTTCAGATGTCCTGGCTGTGGTGTGTGTCACTGCCATCGCTAAGCCCCCTTGTCTCGGCCCGTTGATGCTGACCAGGCATCGATCCAGATTGGCTGGATGTTTATTGAACATCGGCTGCGGGCTTGACATTTCCCACAGAGTAGTGCGCATTAGTTTTATTATTCACCACAAAGTCAAGTGAAAGGCTGCGTTCAATCAAACAAACCGCCACGAGGATTCTCTGTAACCCCGCTTACATGCGAGCACCACTTCAGCTGGAACATAACTGTGGACGTCACTGTTCTCCAAGCTGACTTCACTTCACCGATAAGTTTCATTCTGTGTGGACTCCACGGCCTTAACGTCCCAAATCCACAAATCAAATCTCCAAATCTTCCTTTTCGCCCTAGTCAGTACGAAGCAGGGCTGCAACCATGTGAAAGTGGTTCTGGGGAACCTGGGCACTGTTCTCCAGGACTGTAAAGTGTTGACATTTTGTTTATTGGCGGTTTACCCAACATAAAAATCTGCGTCAGAGATAACAGAAAAGGTTTCACTGCGTTGTTTGAATGTGAAACCTCATATCTGTTGACGTGTTACAAAGAAAGGTCATGAGGCTGAAACCACCCACAGATAACCAGGTTCTCCCCTCTGCACTTCCTCCTTCCCAAGAAACAGCGTTGATACAAGAAGAGATAAGTAGAGAAACGTTGAAATGTGCTGTCGGGGAAAAATAAGTAAATGTGTGTTGAACTGACCTGATACTGTCCGGCAAATCTCAAACGACGACGAGGTTTACGATTTCTGATCATGCCTAAAATGAAAAAAACTCAATATCTTTGATTATTAAAAAATGGTTTATATAGAAGTATATAGGCTTTTATAAGGTCTACGGTGAAGTTAAGGTTAGCATGAAGGTTAAGGGTAAGGTTTCTAAGCACATCATGATGAATTCTGGCTTTTCACTGCAGCCTGGCTGAAGCACGATGCTTCATTTTTCCTGTTCTCAGAAATTGGCTACGTGCTGCACAAGCAACTGGATAATGACCCCAAAAACTCAATTCCAAATCTGCCCGCTGAGTCAAATTCTATTTCTCAACTACGGCGATGACAAGCCTTGCGCAAAGGGTTGTCACAGCTTCACATGCCAGCGGGCAGCAGACTGGTACCCAAATATCTTACTTTTCAAGACGAAGAAAATCCTTAACATTTGATTTGTCTTCCCGATAATTGAAACAATTACACAGTTTATTAGTTAAGCCTGTCCACCCACTTCCAGTCATGGTTGATTGTGCACGAGGCTGCAGACAGAGTTGGGGGAGGACAAGGCATTTAGGAAATGACGGTGGAGTCAAGCTAGGTGTTACGTCTCCAACCTCAGACAGATTTGGTGGATCTTGGATAGACACATTTCTGGTAAGACTCCCTTACAGATGAGCAAAAGGTCCAGGAAACACTCACTCACCCAGGCGTCATTTCGATGTGTGTGTGCGTTGGTGCGTGTGTGTGTGTGTGTATGTGCGTGTGTGTGTATGTGTTACGGGGTTTGGCAGTGTGGTTGTGGTATACAGTATATCCCTCTTCTGAGAACAACATTGGGCATTAATCCTCATTGTGGGTGTTAGATTCTTCTCTGTGTTTCTGGTGCAGACGTATGTTCATGTCTGTGTTCCTGGGCGCGCGCACACACACACACACACACACACACACACACACGCACACACACACACACGCACACACACACACACACACACACACACACACACACACACACACACACACACGCGCACACACACACACACACACACACACACACACACACACACACACACACACACTTACACATACAGAATGAGACAAAAAGATAGACTGGGGAGACAGAAAATTGAAATCCTCCACCATCACAAGCTAAGAACTTTTCCAAGGTGTGGCCAAATGCTCCCAAGAAAATCCCTGATTCATAAATGATACAGACATTCAGTCAAGTAAATGCAATGTCTATGTGGTACAGTTGTTAGGGAGACCATCCTGTAGTCATAAAGTCACAGGTTTGATCCTGACAACATTAACAGCCGTGTGATCTGTCTGCCTGGGTTTCCTCTGGCTGCTGCGGTTTCCTCCCACAGCTCAAAGACATACAGGTGGCTCGGAGACTCACAGGTGTGAATGTGATTGTCCGTCTATGTGTGTCAGCCCTGTTACGGACTGATGGCCCAATGCATGCTGGGATAGGCTCCGGTCCCTCGTGACCCTGAATAGGAATAAGCAGGTCAAGACAATGAATGAATGAATGAAAATAGATAAATGGAAGTAACACAGATTTTCCCACTGATGAAAGAATGTGTATCACTTGTCACGACATCCAAACTGAGACCTGGTTTGAACCTTTGTCACTGGACGACGGGTTTACTTCCATACAACAAACGTGCAAAGTTTAACGAGACAGAGCAGAGTGACTTAAACCAGAAAGAAGCCAGGATACTCCAGGAAAATGTCATGCTGATTTTAAATGCTTTGTGTAGCATTTTAACATCAATAAATCCTTACAACATTATTTTGAGCCGTCAGTATAATGAACATGGACAAATGAGATGTTTGCTGAGACGACTGGCAGCCTCCAGCCTCCACACTGAATTTTACATTGTGTAGCATGGGGTCGGATTTGGCAGGAAAATCTGCTGGATTGCTTTGTGGCACAAAACAGGAAGAGGGCGCTGTTCTGCGTGAATGGAGCTTCTTTTTTCACGGGAAATGTGATCTCAACTTTGAGAAACACGAGCACTAACAATAACCACTGGGGTGAGATAGAGGCTACCGCTCAAATTGATCATGATCTGTTTTTGTTTACAGTAATATACACAACACCTCTAAGGTTCTGTGTGTGTGTGTGGGCGTGTGTGTGGGCACTCGTGTGTGTGTGTGTGTGTGTGTGTGTGTGTGTGTGTGTTTAGCCATTGGATTCTAAAAATGAATGTGGAGTAGAGTTGTGTTTGTTTGGAAGAGTTGATTATGGAAAATGTTCTGCATCCGTAAAGTCAAAAACTACACTAGCGTCTCTCTCTCTCTCTCTCTCTCTCTCTCTCTCTCTCTCTCTCCCCCCACCCACACACACACACACACAGCACACACAGTGTTACCCTAAATATCTGCTTTAGAAAGACAATAACCACAGTGTAAACACAACAAAAAGAGAGACGGAGGACAGAGCGTGAACACAAGCTCAAAGCTCATCAACATTCTTGACAGAAAGTATTTGCATAGTGTATCCAATCCATTTTGGTAAGATTTGACCACAAAAAAATATACATCACAATTACACTGTAACATCTATGATTTATTGTATGAGATGGGTCCAGTGAAATAAAGCTCTTTGTACAGAGCAGTTGGACAGACAGAGTCTTAGGAGACCTGTTTTGGTAGGAAGACCATAATTGCTTTGAATTGGCCCTTGCGCAAATGCAGCCTGCTACAGTATGCTGAGAAAGCATTATAGTGTGCAAATGTGTGTGCATGTGTGTGTGTCTGTACATGCGTCCGCGACTGCGCCCTGTGCATGTATTCACGTGCGTTTCTCGTGTGCGCTATTTGTTTCACGCCTTGTTCCGCAATCTTCATCTGACTTGATGAAGTAGGTCCACTGAGCCAAAGCGTTGTTGGGAGTTCAGAGTCATCAGTGAGGATCCTAGTGAGACAGAGAGCGACCACAGGCTTGGTCAGGACATGGTCAAGTTTGGGTCAGGTCTCGGTCTAAAGGGAACGGCTATATTAAGTCACGGAGTTTGTTTCAGGGAATGTTTTGAGGGAAACGAGCTGACCCGTGTTTTTGGGTTCAGTGTACTGTAAGTTGTTTGTGTTTTTCTTACTGTTACGCCTGAACAGAGGCTCTTTGGAGAGTTACGGCCTCGCGTCGCAAATCATTTTGATTTCAATGAGAGCAATTTGGAAATTTGGAAATGTTATCAGGCGTGCTAGGGTATTTGTACATTTCTAAATCATTTCTAACTATTTTACCGCAGAAACTGGGCAAATTGTTTCCCCACAGTATTTGTTTTATTCCATTAATCCTTCATAATGTGCAGCTTGATATGGAATGTCTCTACGGTGCCACACGGTGTTTTACAGGGAGCCCTCAGCTGTATGCTTCATGTGCACATTCGTAACCCCGTGGGATTTTCCCCAAGTTCTTTCCCAGACAGTGAGAGAGTCGGTGTACATTATACGCTGGAGTACAGTCGGTACAGCGCTCATCCATTCATGAGGAGGACCTCCAGTGTTGTCCTAACCTCCCATTACACACCATCAATCTGTCACCGTCGCAGCCTTGTTACTGTAAGGTCTGTTCCACTTGAAACAAGCCTTTAATTATACTCCCAGTCAACTCCCACCGGACCACATACTGTATGCTACTCCAACCCGCCAGACTGCACTGTAGGTCCGCATCCACAGGCAGTCTGCAAACTTTGTCATTCTCTATCTCTGTCACTCTCCCTCTCTCTCTCTCTCTCTCTCTCTCTCCAGTCCCAAACCTACACTCAGAGTAGCATATAGAATCAGCTGCAAAGCAGTTTAACACCCAACTATATATGACCGCCGCTCTGTTTGGGTCTGGGGTACTGGTGAGAGTGGGAGGGTAAAAACCTGGTTAAACAGAACAAACAACTCTCTCTCTCTCTCTCTCTCTCTCTCTCTCTCTCTCTCTCTCTCTCTCTCTCTCTCTCTCTCTCTCTCTCTCTCTCTCTCTCTCTCTCTCTCCCTCTCTCCTCTCTCTCTCTCTTTTGTCTAATGTGGACTGGGAATTGACAAAGTGGCCCTGAAATGATTAGTGGCTTAAATCATTGTCATCCCACTGCATGTGTGCATGTGTGCATGTGTGTGTTTGTTTGTGCGTGTGTATATGCAAAAAAAAAAAAAAAAAAGCAGGGCACATGGCTAACCAGTCTGTGGGTGGAGGAAACTTATAACCATTTAGTCCTCCGATGATGACATTGCCTTTGGTTGCGCTGTTGACAGTTGCTAAGCCGGAAAGTTGTTATTTTGGCTTTTTGCATGAGGGTCAATTACCAGAACACGTGTTATTCCAATATCAGCAAAACTTTTTGACCTGTGTCTGTGCATCTGTGTGTGTGTGTGTGTGTGTGTGTGTGTGTGTGTGTGTGTGTGTGTGTGTGTGTGTGTGTGTGTGCGCGTGCGTGTGTGTGTGACCCTGATGTCTACCCTGAACCCAACAGCCTTTCACCTCAACCTCGCCCTCTATCTAACCTCGTATCTACCTCTAAGCGTCTGAACTTGTAACCTTCTGGGTTATTGAAGTTAGTCTGCAGTCTGCCATTACAAACATGGTGAGTCATGTTCATTAGACCTGAATGGATATACAGATCAGCCTGAGGTCAACTGATGATCAAAACACCAGTTGACAGACTGACGCCCCTGTCATGCGCTGTGTTTTTCTTGATCCACGCACAGCCGTCGTCTACTGGTTGCGGGCACTTTGGTAACTGAACGATATTTCCATGGATTTGATTACATTGCAATTAGAGCAGAGGTTCTCTTTTTATTTATTTTGGTCACGTTTTATTTCCTATTGATTTGTAGTGTAAGCAAAGTGCAGTCAAGCTGTAAAACTGTGTCATGGACTTGGATGGAGTGAGTGCAAGAGCTGCATCCCAAAGCCAAGGGATTCAGCTGAAACAGACTCCAGTATTATCTTACAGCGCTGCATTCTCCGGGATGTCACTGAGTAATAAATTAGCCCATAAATCATCATTACAGTGCAAACTCTCTGCTGTGACCCGGGTTCTGTCTGTGTAATGGATGCTGGATGAAACAGGCTCTGGTGTGTACGTATGCGTGTGTGTGTAATACTAGACCTAAGATGTGGACCACACAGGAAACTGTTGAGGATGAGAGGCCAAAAACTCTGCATACCTTTGCCTCAGGATCTCTCTGTATCTCTCCGAACTCCAAACATGACCTGCATGTTTTTTGTGTTTGCAATTCATTTTTCTTTTCTTATTCTTTTTTTTTTTTTGAGGCTCGTTTGTGAACACATGCCTGCTTGTGTTGAGAATGCGTGTGCTGGCAATTTTCTTTTTCCTTTTTGTTGAGGGGGTGGGGGGGGGGGGGTGGGGGGTGGGGGGGGGGGGGGGGGTGATTGTGTGAATGCATGCCTGCGTTTGAGTGTGAGTAGTAGAGTAGCCATTAAGGCTTCAACTCGCTGGTATTAAATAGGCTGGTTGACTGCTGGGCACGTTGGTTCGATCCTCGCTGGTATCGTCAGCTAGAGAGACTGTTGTTGTTGTGAGCTGCAAAATGTTGGCCCACCTTCCTCTGCGTACGTAGAGTGTTTATTTGGCAGGAGAATAGAGTGAATTAAAACCCTTTCAGATTCACTGGTCACACATGAGCTCATACCACAACTTGATGCAGAATAGCCTTTCTAATAACCAATAACCAAAGCTATAAAAACAAATGGAAGTGATTTCCGGCATATCGAGATACTTTATGCTTTTCAATCCAATGGTTAATATTCTCCAGAGCTTCATGCTGATGTGTGAGTGTGTGTGACTGTGGGGGTGTATCTGAAGTGGACAGATTTTATTGTATTTTCCCCCCAGAAGTCTTGGTGTGTGTGTGTGTGTGTGTGTGTGTGTGCAACACTACAGCAATGACATGACCTCATTCTGAGTGGGAACCACCCACGGGGAATCCCCCGACTCAAACTGTTTGTAGGCCTATGCATCTGTGTGTGCGCGTGTGTGTGTGTGTGTGTGTCTGTTCCTATGCCATATGCTGAAGTAATGGCTGTCCTCCTGGGGACTACTCATCCCCAGAAACAACCATTGGGTGGTCCTGTGCCTCAAACGGTAACAATTGTTTGAGAAAGGTACATTAAGCGGGTGGAGATAAAGCTCAAAGTTGTCTCAGTGCTGTTGCTCAGTGCAGTGAGCTCCTAATGCAGTAAGCCCCAAACCTAATTCCTTAAACAGGCTAAAATGCTTATCTTAGAGGTCCGCTGAGCGCAGCGCGGCTGTGATGGTTTTTGCAGCTGTGAAGCCTGGCAGCAATGTTTGCAAGTAATGAATGCAAGTCCGAGCCTTTGAGTTTATTCAAATAAATTCCACTTTTATTTGATCTCACTGGAGTCCATTTATCACACATAGACACACACACATAACGCACACCTAGTGGCTATCAGGAGGAAATGAGAGGCCTGCATGGAGACTATTAGCATGAGAGAGTGTACAGGCAGTCCTTCCTGTATACTGTGCTCTGACTCATCTCTGTTCAAGAACAACACCCAGGCACGCAGTACACCGATGTTGGTGAGCGGACAGGAAAGGATTGGTATCCATCAGTCCGGTGGGAGTGATGTGGGCGAGTGTGTATGTGTGTTTATGTCCACATGTGTTAGTGTGGGTCTGTACTCAAACATGTATGTGTGAATATATTTGTTTTGTGCAGTTTGGATGTTATGCAGGCAAAAGCTTTCCCAACTTTGAAGCTCTGGGAAAGGATTCGTCTCCTCCACCTGCCCCCTTCTTCCTCTCTCCCACCCTCGCCCGGCTACCAGCCCTTTTCCCTCTTACTGATTTGCTCCATCTCTCACCCGGTCTGGGACGAGGCAGAGCAGAGTCCTGATCCGCAGACACACGTATACATTTCAAGTCTGTGTGTGTGTGCGTGTAAATAAGTGTGCGCTGTGTGCGGGGACTAGGAAGGCAGACATGAATGCACATCTGCACCAGAAGCACAGAGAAGAATACAACTCCTGACTGTCGGGATTTATACCCAGTGTTGTTCTCAGAAGAGGGATATATACACCGCAACCACACCGCCAAACTACGTGACACAGACACAACACACATGGACACATGCAGATGTGAACTGTCCTGTAACAGAGCCACACAGCCAGAGGAGACATCATGCGATACCTTCCCACGGCTTTCTCTCATCAGCACACAGTCATCCACTGAACTGTATTGATTAGGCAGTAGAGTGGCGGTTTTTCCCATTCGCTTACACACACACACACACACACACACACACAACACAAGATGTTTTTTCCTGTTTGCTTGATACATCGATACAGAGCAGAGGCGCCCACATGACGCACAAAAAGACACACACATTTGCAGTACTATACTTATGAGGACCCTGTTGCACTAATAATGTAACAACTGCCAGATAATGCAACAGTGTCTAAATGTAATAAAAATGTAATGAAACATGGAATAATAGCTGGATAATGTAATAACATCACATTATTACATTAGCCAGCTATTATTACCCAACATATTATAACTGATGATATAATAATATTACATTAATTATATTAACTAATAATGAAATTATTTGAGTTACTACAACTTATTCTTTCAAGTTATCACATTAGTCAATATTCTTATTACAAAATCAGCTATAAATATGTTACACCCCATGTACCCCATTACCTCATGTAATAATTGTCAGTTAATATACAGTAATGATCTGTGATACACTTTCAACCCATTTAGAGGGACATTTCATTACATTTTGACAAGGTATTACAACATAACCAGTGAAGATAGGCATCATGTCCTCACCTTCGAGGATTTTCCTCATCTTTCTATCCTTGTGAAGACATTTTGTCCTCATTAGTATAGAAATATGTCTACATGCGCACACACACACACACACACACACACACCCACACACCCACCCAAATAGAGTTGTGCATCTCTGGTTGATCTCCAGGGGGGAAACATTTGCGGTGGGACATTTACAGTCCAACTCTTCCAGTATGACTTCACACCAGAGTGGAAGGGGGTTTTTAGTCCCTGGTGTTGAGAGTAGCACCCTTTGTTCTTTGTTGCCTCGGTCAGGTGATAAGCATCTCTTTCGTCCAGCTCAGCGATGTTATGAGATCACGACTCCAACAACAGCTTTGTGCCCACCTGGAAACTCCACCTGATTTGATATGACAACTCTGTTCTATTTCTGCTGACAAGGTCGGTTCTGAGGAGACCTATGAGAAAGCTTTGATATGGGAAAGACAAGAAGATAGTTCACAAAAAATCTTATTAAATCTTAAATCTTATTAAAATCTTATGGCATCTTAAAAAAACTCCTCTATGACTGAGCCAAAAATTTGACAAGCTCAAAGAAACTTGAGATAAAATAGAGACACATATAATAAATGGATATGTGTATAAATGCTTATGAGATGACAAATCTAAAACGCCTTATGAAAGATAACCTAATAGGAATCTAAATCTTTTGTTGTCCATTTGTTTTGGTGGAGAACCCATGCGATTTTGATTATCCTTTTCTAAAAAACACAAACAAAAAGCACCATGTATTTTTCCATCTGCACACATTGATTTCATTAAGAGCCCCAAAACAATGATCTAAAGATTATGAGTCATGGCGATGACCTTCAACTAATTTGGTGAAAACGAACATCAATTCAACCCAACACACAACATGACTCATTCGGGCACTCAGACAGATACAGGACACCAAACCAAAGTTTACTACAATGATTGATGGCATAATCGAAAACAGATTAACAACACATATTATTAGGTAGGTATTTAATGCAGATGTATGGAGTAGCACCAGGACAGGCAACAGGCTAGTTGCATTCCTCTACTATATGAAGGAATGTTACTTACTTCCCGACAGCTCTAAACAATGATTATCCTATTTCACTCGACCAAAAGTGAAAAAACCAAAGTGCCCAACATAATAAGGCAAGACAGTCGCACTCCCATTCAAAATACATGAAATTCAATGGATCGTCTCGCTGAGTAGTTCGTAGGCTTGCTGGTAATCACTGTTGCACTGGATGAGGATGTCCTCCAGGAAGGCTCTGTTGCAGTAAGGAAATTTGCTCTGCAGCTTCATCACGGCCCACGCATCGTCTGGATCTGGAAAACACACAGGAAGGAATCAATCTTCATAGATGCCCATTCATTCATTATTGAGCTCATGAGACTCCTGTTGAAACATGGGTCTGTGATTGTCACGAGGCCTCATGCAGCTGTCATACCATGAAATACTGACTTTTGTAGAATTTGTGATTTCCCCTTTTAGTGGATAAGCCTAGCGGAGAGAACTGTACAAGCTGCCTTGTCAAATATACGCATTAGCCACCTATATCAGAGAGGCCATGCCCACAATCCTCTATACTGGGTCATTTGATGTACAGAAGAGGAGGGAAGAGATGGGATTCGAAGAGCAAGAGGAAGCGCTGGCCTTCCTCTGCAGTTGTTCTGCCATTTATGTCATCCTGCTTAACTACAACAACCCACACCGTCCAGGGTCAGAAGCCTGGTGCTTCTCCCTGCCACAGCCTGGTCCAGCCCTGGGGCTTCATGTCAGGGAACCAGACAGCCAGACAGGAGCAAGAGAACAAGAAGGGCAGGCCCGGGCAACCGAGGGAGTCAGAGGAGAGAGAGAGGCCCATCACCCAGCCAGGCAGGAGATTGGACGAGGCAGGTAATGACAGAATGGAAAGACCGGATCAGCACACTCAGGAAATAAAGGACATGTCTAGTGGTTGCTGCCTGACAGATGGACTGAGGATATTGTGGGATTCTGACACGCAGAATGGTGGCCACAACCTCAGCGGTGGAAGGACTCGGGATTTGAAGTCAACTTCAGTCACCCTGCTGTGGCTGGTGTTGTGATGGATAGTTCTGATGGATGAAGGGCTATGAAGAGGCAGAATAAAACAGAGGATGGCATTAAACTGGGATCAGGGTGGGAGTTCAGGCAAGGACTAGGATGGATTATGTTGGGTATAAAAAATGTACACATAATCTACTCAAAAATGTCTCATCTAGTAAAGTTTCTCAGCTGAACTCCAGACAGAGACACGTCTGCAGCGGCTGGGAATGCCAAGGTGCAGCGGGCATGTAACGAACATGACACTCGCTCTCCGCTTCTGTTTTCTTTTTCCAAGACTGTTGTGAGTGAAAGGCATTCACATGAGTCTGTCAACCCAGCCGGGTATCAAACTCAGCATGCCAGTCTCTATAAACTCAGGCCAATTATGAAGAGGGAGGGACCGCCCCGCTTGGCGTGTCAGCTTGGCAGGATGCCGAGTGTCTGTCAGACTGGCGTGGGCTCAAGGCTCCCGGAGAATTTCCCTTTCTTACTGACAGCTCCTAATTAATAGCATTCACTGTATGTGTACGTGTGTGTGTGTGTGTGTGTGTGTGTGGGTGATGAAACACTTTCATTCTGTCATTTGTGTGTCTTGTCTGCAATCTCAGACACTTAGACACTCAATGCTTGTCTAAATGTGTGTGTAAGACAAATACGTGTGTATTTACCCTAACTACACTCTCACAATAAGCAAAGGTTTGCAAAGGAGTGGAAAAAATGCTTGCTCACTCACACCTACACACACACACACACACACACACACACACACACACACACACACACACACACACACACACACACACACAATATGTATGCACTACAGAGATAAGTATCAGCAGGATTTGAATGTCAGGAGCTAGCGCCAAGCACCACACATAACCACCACCCTACATTTTGTAAGCATACACAGCCTTTTGATTTAAGGCAGACTAAACAGACAATCACACTCTTCTGAGAAAGGATGAGGTGGGCAACTCTTGTTTCCTATAAGTCAAATGTCTGATTCAGGTTTGGTTAACCTGGGCTGAGCCAGGCTAAAATAAAAAAGGCGTGAGAAACACAGTCACACAGAGGAAGTCTCATATCCGCTCTGCAGAGTGCTGGGCAAGAAGAACCAAGGCAGGTCAGCTCACCATCCTCCTCTGCCCAGCTGGAAGATCTCGGTTCCGTGTCTGGTTTCAGGTGAGTCCGGGGGTCCTGTGGTCCAGGGCTTTGGGACTGCCAGGGTCTAAAGTCTTCGAAGGCCAAAGATGGACGCTCTACTCCCGAGCCTCCTTCCCTCTCTGCCGCTCTCTCAGTAACTGAACCTTGACCCTCTAGTTTGTCCAGGAAGGCTGAGTTCACCCTGCCAATACATCATAAATAGATAAATTATTGGAAACTAATCAAAGCTGCACGTTGGCAGCTCCAAATGGTAATGAGCAATAGCTGTTTGAAAACAGTTTGAAGGTCAATACCCAGAAACCAAGTAATGTGACGTCACTAAACTGCACACAGTACAGTCATGTTTACCAGCCGCCAGTCTGTGAGTCCAGCTTTCTCCCAACAGAGTTCTCACTCGCTGTTGTTTAGGAGACAGTTTTGTATTTTGAAGTTTCTCTTCCTGTAGGCGGGCTCAGATTGTTATTCGTGTGTCTGACAACATTACCGAAAGGATCGCTATAGAAATAGACCGTTTTTAACCAGAAATAGACCTTTTTTTGACAACAACTCTGAACTCTCAACTCTCAACTCTGACAAAGGTGGTGTATGAAAGCAAGAGGATTCACTCATTGCAGGAAGAGGACGGTTGTTTACACGATCCTCTTCTTGCAACGAGTGAATCCTCCTCTAATGTTGTCGGACACACAAATTACAATCTGAGCCTGTCAGTGGCAAAATCAAGCACTTTTAGTGGACGTACTTTGACCACATTGATATGCCCTGAATTACATTGGAGCCTTGAGCCGCCGCTTCGCAACTGCCAGCTGAGCCGATCTACCGGAGCAACTCCGAAACCTTTGGGATCTACTTAAAGGTATGATTTTGTGGATATAGAGGCCAGGTTGAAAAATCCCGAAATTACCCTTTAATGCTGATGAGACTGGTGTATTTTTACATTAAAATGTTGTAGTGCAGCTTTAAGATTTTGTCTAAAAGCTGTTGCAATGTTGGAGACAGCAGATGACCAACCGTGTCAAAGGCAGGAATTCTGTACATACCTCCTGTGGTCCAGCTGTACGTCTCTCATGCTTTCTTTCTCTTTCTCTCTCTGTTTCTCCTCCAAGGCCTCGCTCTGAGAAAAAAAAGGGAAATAATAAAACCTCAGTCAAGAATCAGGATCAAAAAGATCAAAAGATTACAGATTACAAAAGTGGCTACTATCACAGTATAAAGGAGAAGATACTTTATAGGAGCCGGAAAAGAGCTAAAAGTAGTATCTTATCAGTAATGATGGTGGTTATCAGGGACTACAGTAAATATGTAACTGAGCCATCGGACTGCTTTGATAAAGGCTTCCACTGAAGCAATAACTTTCAGTGTTAAATCAAACCTATCAGAGAAATGACATGTTATTCCTTTGATCTTGGATAGTTCAGTCTTCGTGAACATGAACACCACAGACACTGAATTTGAGCCCAACTTTATGATTATATGGAGCATGATGATATGTCAACAACTAGCAAAAGAGCAGCAGTAGCAGCAGCAGAACTCATTGAGGCAGACAAATGAAAAATATGTACAATAGGAAAATATAACCCAAAAAAAATAGAATAGAATAGAAGAAATTCATGCAATATGTAAAAG
The DNA here is from genome assembly GCA_034670385.1 of Hoplostethus mediterraneus. Lineage (NCBI taxonomy): Eukaryota > Metazoa > Chordata > Actinopteri > Trachichthyiformes > Trachichthyidae > Hoplostethus > Hoplostethus mediterraneus. The sequence goes on along the minus strand of JAXDDW010000112.1, from coordinate 1,345,968 downwards.
GAAAAAAGTGTAAAAACAAAATGCATTATGCAACAAATGAGAGGGAAATGAGAATATGAGGAAAAGCAATATGTGAAGTAGCCGTACATATCAGTTATATCACACACAGACGGATGACATTCGAGGTGCGTTCCCTCCTTTACCTTCCTTCTCTGCTCCTCCTTCTTCAGCTGCAGGACGGAGTTCTCCTCCTCCCTCTGTCTCTCCTGGCACTCCTGCGCTCGGCGCTGGGAACAAAGACAGAGATGAGAGAGGATCTTTGATGTTGTTCTGTCCACTTCAGCATCTCGTCCTCAGCCCAGCTCCCTGTGTGTTTTTGATCAGTGGGGTGTGTAGTAAGCGTCTTGCACCATTAGGTGGCTTCTGGCTTGTACTCTTTGAATGCATTTAGCACAAACAAACTTTTGATGGATTTCCATTATTAGTTAGTTGTTTGGAAAAAGTATGTCTTTTTCCAATGTTGCAAATGTAACCTCTTCTGGAGACAAACGTTTAAATTCCAAAGCTTTTCAATCTCAATTAAACAGAATTTATTGATAAAATAATCAATTATTTCGAAAACATCACAGACTGGGATTTATATAATCACCTACATGGTCATGGGTTTGATTCTCATCCCAGCAGAATTTAAATTGGACAAGTAGAATGTTAATAGAATCATAATTTAAGAAGAATTAAATAGAATAGAAGCCCCACATCTCTCTCTCCCTCTCTCTCTCTCTCTCTCCCTCTCTCTCTCTCTCCCAGGAGCGCTATGAGTCAGGGTGAGCCCACCTGTACTCTCCTCCCATCAGAGCTTAGCGCACAAGCTCTCAGTGACACACACACACGCACGCACGCACACACGCACACACGCACACACGCACACACGCACACACGCACACACGCACACACACACACACACACACACACACGCACGCGCACAAAGGGGGATATGAGGAGAGATCAATCTGTCTCATGGAGCCACAGCTGAAAGAACAACAGACCCCGGGGTCTCAGTCAGAAACCACATCAAAACGGTCGACCCTGCTGCTCGCCGGCCACAGGCTTTCATCTCCTAATCTGTGACGTCTATCTGGGAGAACTGCAGCCTGGGCGAGTCTCCAGAGGAGAGGAGAGGAGAGGAGAGGAGAGGAAAGGAGAGGAGAGGAGAGGAGAGGAGAGGAGAGGAGAGGAGAGGAAAGGAAAGGAGAGGAGAGCAGAGGAGAGGAGAGGAGAGGAGAGGAGAGGAAAGGAGAGGAGAGCAGAGGAGAGGAGAGGAGAGGAAAGGAAAGGAGAGGAAAGGAAAGGAGAGGAGAGGAGAGGAGAGGAGAGGAGAGGAGAGGAGAGGAGAGGAGAGGAAAGGAGCTTTACACTTAAAGACTATAAGAACTACATTGTTAAAAAGGAACATATTTACTATTTTTTCCTTTTCAGAAGAAGAGGAAAGGATAAGGGGGGAAAGGTAGAAGAGGAAAGGAGAGGAGGAAAGGAGGGAGGAGAGAGTCTATGTTTCTGTCTTTAACTCTGCTGTCATCTGATCTGTATCATCCTTTTATTGCCCGTCTGTCTGCGTATGACCCACTACAAAACAGAGACCTCTCTATTACTGTAACTGAGCTCAGGGTCTCTCTCTCTCTCTCTCTCTCTCTCTCTCTCTCTCTCTCTCTCTCTCTCTCTCTCTCTCTCTCTCTCTCTCTCCCTCTCTCTCTCTCTCTCTCTCTCTCTCTCTCCCTCTCTCTCTCTCTCTCTCTCTCTCTCTCTCTCTCTCTCTCGCCTGGCTGGTGATTTGGATGAAGAAAAAAAAAACTTGCACAACAATGAGAAAAGCCGCACAAGAAAACATTTCTCCTGTCCACTCAGGGAGCTGCGTGTGCAATTTTAACAATGTTGTCAGTCACCACATAATACATTTACAACAGAATAGAGTATGGGACGCTGTCCTCAGGCCTTTTCCTGCTCGCTCGCTCGCTCGCTCTCTCTCTCTCTCTCTCTCTCTCTCTCTCTCTCTCTCTCTCTCTCTCTCTCTCTCTCTCTCTCTCTCTCTTCCTCCAGTATAACATCCCTGACAGAAACTAGGCCGGGTCAAGGAGCACAGACATTATTATCGCCATGTCTGACTTTTTGACAGAAGCAGTCAGCACTCTGCAATAACCTTACGTCCTCTGACCTACGAATAACTGTGATGTTCTAAATATTGCCTCTTCGCCTTTCATGATTTCAAGATTTACAGCTCCTATCTTATTAAACCTTTAGTCAACGAGGACTTTGATTTGATACATTGAGGGCAGGGGGATTAGGGAGGAGTTATGTTTCCTTCCTAGGCCGGTGACTAGTTATTGGATGACGTACAAGGGCGAGGCGAGGTTGCCCCCTTTGACTGGCAAAGGTTTCCTGTATTCCTCCATGTGATTGGACGGCGAAGCGCTTGGCTTTCCTCCAGGTACTTTCACTAGCACAGGTTATTCCACTCCGTTCAGTCTTGTATCTACAGCAGACTCCTTATAGTCCTTCCTGTCTCTCTGTCTCTCTGTCTCTGCTTAGCATGAACTCTGGGAAGTCCCATGAACTCTGCTAGCCTTCCCTTTTTACTCCCCTCCTTGGAAAACCATGAAGGGGAAGACAGACGGAGAGAGAGAGAAAGAAAAGAGACCGAGAGAAGAGAAAGGGAGGCAAGGGAGAGGGAGAAACAGAGAAAACAAAAGAGAGTGAAAGGAGCAGACAGACGGCGTAACGACAGGAGAGGCAGAGAGAAGAATAGCAGCGGCCGATTCCTCTGTGTATTTACACTTCCTCTTCTTCAGCCCTGAGGTTGCTGTACTGCTGTGTGCCCGGGCTCTGACCAGGAGATAATTGCAGGGGGATCGGGCTCCTCGCTCCGCCCGGCCTTCTGGGGCCTACCTCTCAATACCCGGCCGGGCCCCCGGCCGATGAAAACCCCGCACCCAAGTGTATTTATTGAGAAAACACAGTTCAAAGGCAGATCTGTTGGTGTGAAACACCGCAGCGCTTCAGTCTCCGACCCCACAGCCACAGATATGAGGCACAACACTGAAGCCTGGGACCCGCGGAGCAAGTCGCGTATTCACACATGTATATACAGACAGACACACACACACACACACACACACAGATGCATGCAGTGCAGTGTATACAAACAAAACACGTGCAAGCACAGCACACACACACACACACACACACGCACATTTGGCCTTGTGTGGTCGCTGGCTTACCCAGGATGACGTGTGTGTGGCGCTGCTGGATGCCACTGGAGCCGGGCCAGTCCGGTCAAACTGCTGCAGAAAACTATCAGTCGCCCTGCATTAAACACACACACATCGCAGTGTCTCTCGCTTGTCTCTCGCACTCACACACACACACACATGCGCACACAGACACAAATAATGAGGTATGAAGGAGTATTAGTTTACTCCGCAGACACTCCACAGCCCAGGGATGCTGACAGTATTGGAGTCCCACAAGGTTGACTAAGTTTGTTTGTCCGTTCCTGACACAACCGTCCCATTCACCAGCGTGGACTGTCCCGCCTCACCCTCGCGACTCCTACTCCTTCCATCTCCTCAGCCCCGTCTCTAAATATCTTCATTGTTCCTTAAAGTTCACACATTGGTTTGTTGTCTCCTATTTTTGTTTCTCTTGGAGGGAAGCCAGAGATGCTACTTGACAAGCAACTTCCCTTCAGAGTGGTCATTGTCCAATATCTCAATAACATGTTGACTGTCGGGGTAACTGAAAAGCGGTCTGAGTCGATGCAAGAGAGTACTGCAGACATTCCACATCATTCTCATCAACCCTAAAATCCTGTATTCATTTGAAACCACTAGCCACTGCAGTCTCTCAGGAACACACTTGTTTGACTTCAGTACCCGTCAGGCATTAGTGTGAGGAGATAAATTGTCAGAGGTGAAGCTCACGTCACCTTCCCTGATGTCTGCAACAGATAGGCTCCATTTATTCTTTGTCTGCCAACAGAAAACGCACTCTTGCTAAAGTTCCATTAAGAATAGGTCAGCACAGGATCAGATATTGCATGCTTCCTTTATAAAGGGCTAGCGCTGGAGATTGGTGTCATCTGATGCTGAGATCCGTTGTGAAACAAGAGCACAGCACAACACAAGACAACACAATACCGCATGGTGACAGTGATGAGAGCCAAGTGAACCTGATCCAGGCCTGACCTGAGGTGATCCTGTCTGAGCTGCTCACTCCTGCTCTGCTCCTCCCGTCGCCGCCTCTCCTCCAGGCGCTCAGCCTGCAATACATCACAGTCACCAGTCAAACCGCAGCACACAACCAGCTGCAGAACGTGTCACCATACCAGTCCTGTGTTTTCCAACATGCAGTAGCAAATTGGTTTTATTCAATTTGGTTTTATTAAATATTAAATTATTTTATTTTTAAAAAAAAGAAAGAAAAAAAAAAGTTTCACCATGTGTTTGTTCTTTTGTTCATCATGAAGCATAAGAAGTGATCTTGCAACCGCTGTACTGACAGACTTAAGTTGCAGGTTAAATATTATGTCAAAGATCAATAAGCTGCAATCTTATTGATAGTAGTAGTATTATAGTAGTAGTATAGTAGTATCTAAGTAGTATATATATATATATACATATATGCTTAATACATACAGTGATTTCTTGTTTTTCAAATGAATGTGTATGACATAACCATCATGGCTTCGATGACAGTATAAACATTCAAGCCATTCTGAACATTTTATTTTTCACTTTTTCAAATATAACACATAATATAACACAATAAAAAAAATAACAAACCCATTCAAAATGTACAATCTAGAGACTTGATATCAGTTTGATTATGTTAACTCCATGGGAGAAAATCCAACAGAGGTATTATTTTGCAATATTTTCCATTACTGATAATGTTATTTGTTATGTACTCTTTTTATGTAGTACTTTTCTATGTACTTAGGGTTGCCAGTTCTACTTGAAACTATTCTGCTTTTTCCTTAGTGTATGTGATTTTTTTGCAATGCATTCCCTGGCTACACGAGGGGTTATGCCAGTGAATCTCATTTTCCTTGTGAGATCTGTCACACTGACCCCTGTTTGCTGCTATCTATCTAAAACACCGGGGGCATCTCTAGAGGGGTTGAGCACTGGAGCAGGAGCTTTAATATATTTAGTTATGGTGGTTTGAACACTTAATTGCTCTCCACCTGGTATTTAACTGCCCTTGTCCCAAGCTCGCCCCAAACCAAAGTGGGTCCGGATGGATTCATGACCCAGAGGGATGTTTTGGCCAGACCCTGTCAGAAGAAGAGACTGTTACACACGGATCTGTTTCTTTGCAGGATTATGATTACATTCCTACATTCCATGGCTTTGTAAAGGTTATGGTGCAACAGGAAAAGGTCTGTGGACTACCTGCCTTTGTCTTCAGTATTAAGCACCCTTCAACACAACTGTAGCAGTCTGTTAACAGCTATTAGGCCAAGAGCAATGCCAGACGTGGAGCACAGCATGTCTGAAAGCAAACTGGGGAGCTGTCTGTGGTGGCTGGAAACCCCAGAGACCAATAATCAGGTAGATCTCATGGCTTTAACGCCGGGTGTGGAGGGCCTCGACTCAGGCCCACCGTGGCACCGAGCAGCGCAGGCGGACGCTTGTCTGTACTGACATCTAGAGGCTGATCAACATACTGCGTCTCACTGAGAAAAAAAACAACTTGGCAAGATGCACATGTGCAAAGGAAACCTGAAACTAATGCTGATGCTTTAGTTAACTAATGCTTTAATTTTGGTGCTTTATCTTTACTTCTGCATAGCCAAGAAAATAACAATATGGACGGCAACCAGTGATTCAATGGCAGGGTGTCTGCTGATAACTATTGATAAATGTAAAATGGAATGTAAAACTGGAAAGGTTTTCATTAACAGCCCACAGTGTTTTGTTGTTGTTTTAATTATTGTCTTACTTTCTCTCTCTGTTTGTCTTTCATCATCTGTAGCTCCTCCTCCTCCTCTTGTCTCCTCCTTCTGTCCAACTCCTCCCTTTTTAGCTTGAAACAACAAAATACCATTAAATATAGGAAAAGGGCCAAATAACACATTGATACAGCTTCATCCTGCATCTTAAACGTGATGTGTTACTTCATAGACCATCGATGCACATCAATCAGTTAATACTTCAGTCTATGAATTCAAAATATATTACAAAGTTTACGTTTCTTGTCAAGAGTTCAGAGCACAAATGGTTATAAAGTTGTATTTGGTGCTCCCAGTATCAGTCCAAGCAGTGTGCTCAGTGGGGCGCTAGTCACCCCCTAACGGTATACAGAACCCAGCAGACACATCATGAGGCAAGTAAGCAGCACAACCAATACAACAGCATGCAACAGGTAGGAACTGCAGGGTGGATGGGTGTGTGAGGAAAGTACCTTTTTCTGCAGTTTGGACTGGCGTAACTCTGTATGCTGCCTCCCCCTGACCTCAGCCAGCGACACAGCACCACCACCTTGATACATAAAACATCATATTCACATCATTTCAGTAAGTAGTAAGGACATGTGTGCGAGAGACTGTGTGTGTGAGGACAGAGGATGGGGGGAAAGAACAATCATCTACAATAGGTTCAAGATTATTTGCATGAGGTGTACAGTAATTGCTAGCTCAGAAATATTGAATGTGATGAAATGTTTATTGACTGGTTTACCGAGCCTCGCGGGGGTCAGGTGTACAGAGGGGGCTCTGTGTGCCTCCTTCCATCTCTGAAAATCCTCCTCTTCTTTCTGAGCCGCTATAGCAACAAAAACAGCCACTACTTGTGAGAAAAAATTTCAACACACATGAATATCTGTGTTTTGTGATGATAGGAATATACAGTAGGTTGGATGGATGCATGGCAGCATGGATGGATGAGACTCTTTAGGTACAATCAACTTACACATTTTCAGCTGGCTGTGCCGAGATCCACTTGGTGTGATCATGGTGAATCCATCTGAGCTGAGACAAAGAGAGCGACAATACACAGGATAAGTAACAATCCCTGATGTTTCGATGAGTTGGAGTGTTACAAATTAACCCAGTTAACACACACAGACATGCACACACATTCACACGCACACAAACACTCAGTTCTGAGCAAAACTGAGGGTATATTATATTGATGTTTAACGTTATGTTACACACACACTTCTTTTAAAATGTCTTTGTAGTATGTAAACAACTGTGTTTGTTGTAAATGTTAACCTCTCTCTCTCACACACACACACACACACACACACACACACACACACACACACACAAACAGACACCCCCCACACACAATTGTTCAGTGAACATTTTATTTTTCATAGACCACTTTATACATTCCTCAAAGAGCTTACATTTTACCCAAACTGCCGATGGTTTTTGAGACAAAATAACCCCTGTTCTATTTGCCTTGAAAATGTTGAAACCATTCAGTTTTGCAACAGAGAGATGTTGAAAGATCTAACTCTAATGAACAAGTAGATATGGACAGAAATTATCCAACTTCAATGTGGGTTTAGTCACTTCCCAAAACAGGTCGGATCACTTTCCATTTCCGATGTAAAGCAGCGATGTAAAAGAATCAAAATAAACATGCTGCCTTCAAGTACACCCAGAAATATCTGAATTAAGAGACGGCCACATACGGGCCGACATAAGTTAGTATTTTTTATTATTAATTATATTATTATTAAACATGAATCATTATTATTATTTCCGACCGAGAACACTTGACGAAATTTTCACGACTTCCGAAACGTCGTAGAATTAACGAGGAGCACTTGAAGGCAGCAGAGTTTCTCTCTCGCGTCTCAGGAAACGAAACTGAAAGTAAAATATTATTGTTAACAAATGTTAGTTAGCCGTCTTTGCACAATGCAACTACTTTTAAACAAATTGTTTTTTATATTCAATTAAAACACAGCACGTAATCTAAAGGTGTCAACAGTTATAATAGCTAATAATCACGATATGCCCCCTATACTCACTGTTGCGGCTGAGTCTCCTGGGGTGTAGCTTCTGGATTTGATCCGTCAGGTTTATCCCCATTGGGATTCTCAGGTAGATTTGATATGTCAGCTCTGGAGTTGGTCGGGTTTCCTCTTGTACCTCTGTAGTTTTGATGTGGGTCCATTATGTAGGCACCGACAGGTTTAGAGATGAGCCAGAGGCAGAAACAAGTTGGCTGGCGTCTACTGTAGAAGATATTCTCAGTGAGGCTGTTTTACGAGTTGGCAATCCAGTGCCGTTGACATGGGTACTGATTTATATAATGAGGTCACATCGGATGACTCACAGTTATGGTTGGCCAAAACTATAGAGAGCCAAAACTGATTTAAGTATAAATAAATGAATGAATGTATAAATAAATAAATAAATAAATAAATAAATAAATACAATCAACTAATCAGTGCATATACATATATGGAAACAAATAAAATAATGCATGAATGCACACAGTAATAAATAAATAAATAGATGAAATCTGGTATAAATGTATATTTCTGTATTTTTTGTCCTATTTATTTATTGTCTCATTAATTTATTTCTGTTTATATTTATTTCCCTATTTACTTATTTGTGCATTTATTTCCTCGAGAATTGAATTCCGTATTCAAAATGTCTTTTTATTTAATTCTTTATAAACGCATTTCCGTATATATTCTTTTCCCTATTTATTTATTTCTGTATGTCCCTGTCCCTATGATAATAGGGGGGAATTCATGGTGTTACTCCCATTGGAAATAGATCAAAAGAGACATTTAGAAATACAGAATTCAATCACAATCAATACACAAATAAGTAAATAGGGAAATAAATATAAACAGAAATATTTATTTATAAATATTTATACCAAATTACATCTATTTATGTATTAGTGTGCATTCATGCATTCCTTTATTTATTTCTATATAGATATACTGATTAGTTGATTTTATTTATTTATACATTAATTCATTTACTTATAGAGTCAGTTTTGGCTCTCCATAACAGTTCCTATAAGTATATAATGATTGGAATATTTGAAGCTGTGTGGATGACACTGCAATGACACGATCTGGTGGAAAAACAGACTAGGAGCAAAGGGCTTTTATTAAGGATAGGACACACAGTTTTGCCCAGTATGAAGGCAAAAAGGGCATTATCTCTGGCAGTATAATAATATACTCAATATAATTATTTGACAAATTCTTTACAGCATTTTTACAACATCAGCACAGAAGCCTACATAAAACTATTGAACTCATTCATTTAGATTAGTTATAGAATGAACGTTGAAGGCATCAGTAGGTTAATCCAGGAACGGCACTCATATTTCTTCAAAAACACTTTTATTGAGTTACGACTACGACTTAATAAGCGCATTGTTGAGGACAAACCAACAGATCAACAAACTGATGAAGACATGTTTTGGCAGGACATCCATTATTGACATACTGGTTATTCATACACACACACAGAGAAAGGACAAAAAACAAAAAATCTACATCAGCCCCTTTAACATCTGTGAGTAGTAAGTAATGCTATAATACAAAATCTAAAAGGAACGTATTATATTAACGATGGTTGAAGTAGGAGAGCCATAATCTTTTCAACACCACCAACAACCATTTCTGTCCATGTGATTAATGTCCGAATGCTTCACGTAATTTTAGTAGTAACACATCAGACCAACGCTCTGCTTTAGTGATCAACCAGGGATGAACATTAATCTTAATCTGTAACTGATAAAAAAACCCAGTTTGGCCACTCTGGCACAATGGCACTGAAACTACAACGTTGCCACTGGGATGCTTGAGGTATTGTTATATTCCAGCAACTTACTAGATGGCGCTTTAGTGGGAGTCGGGGATGAAGAGAATCAATCGATGACTTAGACACAAAACAAATAAGGCAGCGAGGGTGTAGGAGCACCCTCAGACAAACGTCCCCACTGCTGATCACATACACTGACAAAAAAATAACCCACGCTCACCTAGTGCAATTAGGGTAAAGAAGGTCACTGGTTCATCAGGTCATCTGCCCAGTGTTAAGCATTTAAATCACCTTTTGACCATCACAAGTATGGCTTTCTCTTTACTAGTGTTGAGTGATACATTAGGGGGGTGTTGGCCCACATAGATCAGAAGCCTCCATTCCTCTTTCTTCTGGACAAGGCACCCTCCTTTATCAGACGCCCAGTTTGGGAGTGACTTGGTCCTGGCGTCCTGGAAACACTCATCCCTGCTCCAGTGTTGCCTGGGAGCCCAATAATTCCAGTAGGTGTATAGATGTGTCTCTGTGTGCATGGGTATGTGTTTGAATGTGTGTGTGTGTGTGTGTGTGTGTGTCTTGGTTTCAACTGCAGAGGCTCAGAGGTGACATCACAGCTTGGGCTGGTTGGCCATCTTAATCTTCAGGTTCTCTGCCAGCTTGTCCAGGAATTCAAAGGTGTTCAAGTAGTCTGCTCGCGTCACCCTGGGAACAGAGGAGGGGAGGGGAAAGCATTGAGTATAAACTTTCAACTACAGTGTGTGAGGTATAGACTGAGTGTTTTGATTTAGGGGGAACTAACTTGGGCAGGCCTTTGATGCAGATAGCCAGGTCCTTGGTCATGAATCCGGCCTCGATGGTCTCGATGCAGACGGCCTCCAGGGCCTCAGAGAAAACACGCAGCTCTGCGTTGTTGTCCAGCTTCGCCCGGTGGAGCAGACCCCGTGTCCAGGCAAAGATGGAGGCTGCGGCAACACAGTTTAAGTACAGGAATTAACAAATCCATTTACCGGATTCTGTACGCGAACAATGCATGGGATACAGGTCGGAGCAAGGTCACATTAATAGGGCCTCTGTTTTTTGGGGGTCAAGTTGGGGACTAGGCGTTGGATGTTCAATGCCAGAAGTTAGGGGTCAACATCTTACCTATGGGGTTGGTGGAGGTTTCCTTGCCCTGCTGGTGCTGTCTGTAGTGGCGTGTCACCGTGCCGTGGGCGGCCTCCGACTCCACTGTCCGCCCATCAGGACAGATCAGCACACTGGTCATCATACCCAGAGAGCCGTAGCCTGGAACGGTGACAGTCACAAACAACAAATCAAGAATAGACGATACTCAGAATAGGAAAGTCACTTAAATGCCTAGAATGTAAATGAAAAATGTAATGTCAATTTTCATTTGATTCACAAATTCACAAAGAATATAAAGCATATGCAGCATTAGAAGTATGTTTTTACTTCTTCGTCCAGAGTGTAGTTAAAAACAACACTAAACAACCCATATCTAGTCGGTGGAAACACGTGGCGTTCACCCACCTTGGGCCACAGAGTCAGACTGTACGTCTCCGTCGTAGTTCTTGCAGGCCCAGATGAAGCCACCCTCAGATTTCATGGCCTGGGCCACCATGTCATCGATCAACCGGTGCTCATACCAGATCCCCTTGGCCTCAAACTGAGCACGGTACTCCCTGAGAGAGACAGGGAAGGCGAGGAAACAAACAACACATTACCTATTAGTCTTGAGCACATGCTACAGTCACCCTACATCAGTGAGGGTGTGTGTGTGTGTGTGTGTGTGTGTGTGTGTGTGTGTGTGTGAGTGTTTCAAAGTCCTTACTTCTCGTAGATCTCCTGGAAGATGTCTTTGAAGCGACCGTCGTACTTCTTGAGAATGGTGTTCTTGGTGCTGAGGTAGAGAGGCCAGCCTTTGGTCAGACCCATCTGGAAGGAGCTGTGGGCAAAATCCCTGATGGACTTGTCTGTGTTGTACATCCCCAGAGCCACGCCACCTGTGCCTGAACACACACACACACACACACACACACACACACACACACACACACACACACACACACACACACACACACACACACACACACACACACACACACACACACACACACACACACACACACACACACACACACACACACACACACACACACACACACACAATGTACTATACAGTAACAGCACATAAATGGCACACAAGTGTTGAGTCCACACATAATACATGAAAATAAAGTAAATACATATGTCGCCCTCAAACAGAGTCAAGCAGACAAACCGATCCAGAGGACGGCTGTGCCAAGAGATCCCCGGAGCAGTGTCATGACTCAACCCTTTCAATTATTCCAACTGGCTCAGTGTTTGTTTATGACAATGATGAAACCACAATGAGCAAATAGTTTGGCAGCGATCAAGTTGATAAGCCATATCTCATACTGTCCCATTTACAATGTAATCGAAGAGAATAATGTGCTTGTAAACTCTCCGCTACTCTACCTCGGCTGTACAGACTACTGCACGGTTCACACTACCCAGATTGTGACACCATTGCAGTGAGACACTTTTATTTGAGACTGATGTGATTGATGTGGCAATATGGCGCTATAAAAAACAAGATATGACCTGAGGGGTCGGGTTGATTCGATAAAGAGTATTGGCTGTGTTCTTACCCTCAAACTCATGGACAACATACTTCACTGGTTTTCCGTTTGTGGGTGTGTAAGTCATCTCCACTTTCCCTGGCCCAGGCACCACAAAGTCTGTGGCCTTGTACTGTGGGGAGAACGTAGAGAAAGACAAGCGGTTTACACCAGGAGGAACTTTTCACCCTGCTGGACCCCTTTTAAAGCTACCATTTCAGACCCATGAAACCTGCCCTTTAAGATCGCATTTGAGATCAATGGACATCAAATGACGATGAGAGAGCCATGAACATATCTTTTCATTATCAGGAATGTCATGTGATTGAGGAAATGATAAATATATTAGCAGAGCAGACATACATATTGCCAATGTCCATGTGACATTATGTGACCAGCAGCCAAATGACTGTTCACCCCAATTACTCTCCTGTAAGTTGTGAACTATTAACGTGGGCCCACAGGCTAGTCTACGATTTAGTTCTGTGATGTTGCGGCAACTTGTTCGGGCAGTCCAACAGTCCAAAGGGCAACTTCTGAAATATAATCAGTGATTTCTCAGTCTCTCCTGACATCACTATTATGCCTGAGCTAACTGCCACTCTCTGCACTCAGACATGACAACAAGCCAGCAGTCAGTTTGTCAGAGAGGTTTTCTGGAGATGATGTTTGCCCTCTCAAGGTGCTTCGATAAATGTCGTGGGTATGTGAGATCATTTTTCATTTTTAGCCATTGTTCTATCGTCACCTTCTTTCTCACATTTGACATCCACATTTTAAGCTTAGACATCATCTAACAAAACAACCTGACCTACTGACTCACTGTGAACCAATAGGCTACCTGGTCTCCATGGGCGTGCCTGCCGATGATGATGGGCTTGACCCAGCCGGGCACCAGGCGGGGGATGTTCTTACAGATGATGGCCTCCCTGAACACCGTGCCGCCCAGGATGTTGCGGATGGTCCCGTTGGGCGAGCGCCACATCTGCTTCAGCTTGAACTCCTCCACGCGGTTCTCGTCCGGCGTGATGGTGGCGCACTTGATACCAACGTTGTAGCGGCGCACGGCCTCCGCCGCCTCAACCGTCACCCGGTCGTCCGTGGAGTCGCGGCTCTCCATGCCCAGGTCGTAGCTACGCAGGAGACGACGGAGACAAGGGACTTGGAGTGAATATATCCTGATATACTGGAAATGTGATAACGTACTGTGTGTATTTGTGTGCTTATGTGCATGAGAGCAAACAAGCAAAGAGAAACAGAGATAGAAAGTGAGAGAGAGAAAGAGAGAGAGAGAAAAGGCACAAAAGACAGGGAGACCATTTGCAAACTCGACAGCAGAGGCATGGGACTCCATAAAGAGCAGATACACACTACAGTACACGCCAGACCCTGGAGCACTAACTAACAAAGTAATACTACAAAGCTTTCCCGATGGCCTCGGTTTAAGATACTGCAGGTAGGAGCTAGGAAAGTGTGAATGTTAAAGTATAATGACTGATGTGAAATATAATTGCTCTGCGTCCATAGACATGAATAACATTACTGAGTATTAAAGAGAGTGGGAGATTGCTTGAGTGGTGCTACAAATAGCTGCTGAGGCCTCATAGGGCTCCGTGACTCAACTAATGATCTAGTTCTTGTAGGACGAGGCACAGTGTTCACAACAACAACAGCCATTAACCTCCTTCTAGGCCTAAAGAGCATCGCAGTCATCCTCCTTCAATTCCCTTTCAAAACACAGTGAGGAGATTTCTGAAACCTGGCAACAACATAAAGACAGAGGAAACAAGGAATCAATTGTTCAACGAATACTGGTCTGCTGCCGACATTTGTAAATCGACTGGAAAGGTTGGCTCCACACCTCACAATTTGCGATGCCTGAGGAAACTCTGAGGAAAGCTACCAGGGGGGGTGGGGGGGGGTGGGCATATGCAATAGCACCTAATACCACAACATGCTTAGTACGCTCATCATTCCCAAGTGATGTATGCCTTCTAGTTCAACCCTAGGCATTGTGCAAAAGCAGCTACAACCTTTCACCTACTTTCTTCCTCCCCTCCCTAGTAAGCCCATACCAAGCTGCAACAATAGTGGACAAACTACTAAAGCTCCGCTAGGCATTACCAATCTGAATGCCAATCTGTATGTGTATACTGTGTTGCACGGTATACTGGTACTGAAAAAGTACTGCAGTACTAGAGTTTTGAAAATAGTACTACTAGTTATTGCATTCCTTGGACTGCTGAAAAACAGGCTGGCACTATAGTCATAAACCTACATGAACTTTAACCTGTGCCCTTATAGGAAAAGCACTCACATGACATGGGTTTAGCTTATGCCAGGAATTACTATTAATTTTCTTTACTGTAGTTTGAAAGCAATGGCTGTAAATACCCACAATCACCATGAAGCGTTTTTGACAACAAAGGGTTACAGTCTGCTTTTCCAGTGGCCTGATTTGTGATAATGTTGTTTAAGTAATAATTACTCAATAAGTATATTGAGTAATTATTACAACATAGTGTCTTGCACCTGTGCTACCAAGGCCTGTAGGAGGATGAATCATTAATTTTTACTATTTATTTTCTATTCTGCTGTACAATTTCTTTACAATCACAGCATTTTTTGCTTCAGCTGATCTGGTCATCATCACATTATCCAACTTATCCCACTGCTACAATTAGAGGATTTGTCTCATGTGTGGAATGGTCATAACGTAAAAGCCTATTGTGCAACTAGATGCTGTACCAATGGTTGTATGAACGAGATAAATATGTGCTTAGATAAGATATTTTTCAGGGTCAAGGCTTAGTGTATCTAGTACAGTCAACAGTCCCACGTCACAGTAGGAAAACCCGGAAAACCAGTAGAAACTGGTCAAACTGGAAATCTCAGCGCTGCAGGAAGCTGAATGAATAAGGCATCTGAGGTCCTAGTCATTCCTGCTGAGAAAAGGAACTGCCATACACCCCTCCCCATATCTCTCAGAGCATGCTATCATGTAAGTGACAGAGCATGAAATGACAGAATGCAGAGTAAAATCCTGGAATACTGGAAAATCCAGAAAAGTTTACATGGCGCCATGAAAGTAAGTAAAAGACAAAGTGGATCTACAGTGAACTCTACAGCCTGTGGTCTGCATAGTTCAGCGTCATCACCTGTGCAGGTCCAGCTCCAGGTAGGGGAAGATCAGCTTCTCCTTAATGAGCTCCCAGATGACCCGGGTCATCTCATCACCCTGCATCTCCACCACAGAACCTGACTTGATCTTCTGAGACATCTTGGAACCTGGTGGTAGACACAGAGAAGCATGCACACATACATGGGCACATAGACACACACACACAAGACCAAGAGAAGAAATAGTAGTGGTAGGAAAATCTCACAAGTATTGAGTATTCTGAGTGACAGTGAAACTACAGAGATGTAAGGTCATGCTGTATTCTGAATGAATGAACTTCATTCAAAGCATCAACTGCAATTTGCCAGACCAGTGACTCAGCATTTCATTAGCTGAATTGATAAACTCCTTAATCTCCTTAACTGCAAGAGTATGTCAAAGTGAAACACGCCCATTACCCTGGTTCATATGGATAACCAACGGTTATATTGTCAACAAGTCTTTCATTTAGAGTCCTCTGTGGCCTCTACTTGAATTTAGAAATAAACTAAAAAGCTCATATCACGAGATATGGTAATAAATATGGATCAAGTGTGCATTTGTGCTCGCCTGCATGGTGCATGACTCGCTGTAGCCGAGCCAAAACCTAGTAACGTTACCTGATTACAACTTGAAGCTTTCTGTGATTTTTACAACATTCTGTACATGACATCTGCAAAAGTTACATAAGTCTTACGTGGGCTGATCATCGCATGATGGGGAGGGGATTGGCTCCAGAGATGACAGTCCAACGTACGGGAGGAATGCAAACCGTGTTGGCAAACTGCTACAGTCTAGCTAAATATGCCATAAACAGTAATGCTAACGTTACAGTACAGAAAGGCGTGTGATGAGGCCATAACATAAATGTCCCTCTTGGGGGCGGGTTGTTCCACATAAACTCATCACAATATAGACCCCAGAAGTGACAAGATAAGGTGGGACAATATTTTTTTCCGACTTCGAGTTTCCTTCAACGGTTAGTAACCTATGTAACATCAAGCTAACCAGTTTAGCAGGACAATGGGAGGAGCTGTCAAATAGGATGATGGTCAAGTAGGCAAACGTTAGTCACTTCGTCATGCGTACTCACTATTTCGCTCTGCAATGAGCACAACTTTCATAGTATTTTAAAAATGCATACCTTCGTTTGTCTACTGATCCACAACACAGTCGGCAACAGGATGAGGTGGCGGTGTGACGTCCTGCACTACACAAACCAGGTTCTGAGGCAGCCAGAGGTGCGGTACCCGGCTTCCACGAGCCGCCTTCCAAACACACTGACAAGATCTTAACCAATCAGAGAAGAAAGGGAATGTCTAACCGCCAATCAACTAGGCCCACACCACAAAGAGCAACGTTACATGGGCGGGGTCTGCGAGGAGCACTACGATGATTGGTCCAAGCGACGCTGCACTCTTCCGCGAAGCCATAGAGCAGAGAGCTTGACAATATGAGCTTTCTTTGGTCAGATCATGTACAGATCAGCTAAATCAACTAAGGGTTAGGGTTGGTCATATGTTTCACTCCCGATGCCCCCTCCCCATCTACAGTGTAGACAGTTATGCACTTCTACATGCCATGATAACCAACAACAAAAATCTTCTCAGATGGACTCTCTCAGGACATTGCTGAGCGCGGATGTGTTTATTAGTCAGTTCAGTCAAACGGGGGACGACAAGAGACTAGATTGGAACCCAAAACATGACATATATAGTTGGCCTCTTTCAGACTCTGTAGGCGCTGCTGCATTTACCACATTGAATACGCGTTGACTGTAAACTGCAGAAAGGGGAAGGGTGATCCAAAAAACTCACCTCCAAATCGCAGACCTTCTGGCACACAGAGCATCCTCGTCGGTTCTACTGCGCCTTTACTCAGTTGAATCGTTTCCAAATTGCACTCAAAATCAACCCATAACTCAAGCTGCGAGCTGTGAGTCAGTAACGCGTTGTGCAGTGTACCTACTACCTAGCGTTTATGACAGCTTTACTTAAATAGTCCTCAAGGGGGAGTAGGAGTAAATATTTCCTATGTGCTATCAAACCATGTGCAACCATGTCTATGGAAGAAACAACCTCTGTCCCTCTGGCTCCAAAACGACCGTTTACGGGACACGTATCAGAGGCATACAAAGGACATTTATTGTGTTGTTTTTACCCAGGCGACGCGGGTTCGACTCCTGGTATGGGAACTACCCTTTTACCCTGAACACCGGTAATTGATCACTTTCCATCATTTTTCATGATGATGATCATCATTTTACACATC
The DNA here is from genome assembly GCA_034670385.1 of Hoplostethus mediterraneus. NCBI lineage: Eukaryota > Metazoa > Chordata > Actinopteri > Trachichthyiformes > Trachichthyidae > Hoplostethus > Hoplostethus mediterraneus. The sequence goes on along the minus strand of JAXDDW010000112.1, from coordinate 1,328,147 downwards.
TTCTGATCTAGTAAAGACACCCCCCCTGCTGAGTAGCTGTAGCCTGAAGCAATCAATTGATAAACTGAGGAAAGCTGGAAAAGAACAAGCTTGACTAGACCAGTGTCAAAAAGAATAGAATAGAAAATAACTGGAAAAGTTGGCTGTCTTTAACTCTATTCCAGGTGTGTGTGTGTGTGTGTGTGTGTTGGATGTGCATGCATGTTTGATATGGAAGCGTATAATTAACTTAATCCAAAGGTTAGTGCAGATTGGAAAATGAAAATGAAAGGAAGATGAAAATAAAATGTGAATGAAAAATACATTTGCCAGCATTTTCAATGACATGTCCCGCTTTGTTTTCATGTCCCATGGTTAACAAATTTCAAATGTTAATTCAAATGTGAAAAGTGAGAAGCAACGCCCCCTTTTGCATAACATTTCCATGGTCTACCAACCTGTCAGTCATTCTCTTAATGAATATTGACTCGTTGACTCAAATTATGCATGCAGAATGCTATTGGATTGCATCTTCATGTTCCACTTTGCATTAACATTTGGATGAAGTTAACTATACGCTTCCATAGTGTTGAATAAACTTAGAACTATACAGGTTCTTTTGGATCTCGTCAAGGCACACTTACGTGGGGGTCACAATTAAGAAATGATGTACTCACCCCTTTTAGCAGCTGCCTGTATTGAGATCCTGTTCGTGACGCCAGTTTGTTGAATAAACTTAGATCGAGACAGAAGTCCTTTTAAATCAATCATGAATTACATGAGCACATTTATTAGCACACAGAAGACAATACAATACAATACAATACAATCCTATATAATACAATACTGAGCGCTCAGGAGAGATACGCACACATGGGTAAAGCATACGGATCTCTGCCATAGAAGCATCAGGGCAAAGTTTATATAGTTAAAGGAAACAATAAAGGGGATGAATATGCAAAAGCGCTATCTACTAGGGGAAGGACTAAGAGCTGACGAAAAGCATTGACGCAACCAGTGAGGTCACAAGGTTACATGGAGCAGATATCTGGGTACCCGTGGCTTAAGGAAGTAATGGGGAGGCTTTCTGGATGGTACCGGGCCGACTGTGTCATGATCTGACCTGACCTGTGGCCTACATTACCAGGCACCAGTCGTTCTCCCAACAGATAGATTAGGCACAGCCTGTCCTCCCAGCATATGATATGCGACTATTGACAAGACATGCACCCAGACACCTCGGCGCCTCACCCTGTGTGACTCAACATGCTAAGGTCTAAGAAAGAGCAGCATCTAAAGAAATATAGGGGATAATAAATATAGGGGATAACAGTAAACAAATCAAGATACCTAAGGTAACATACGTAAATTCTTCCACACATAGTTTGATGGTGAGAGAGTCTGTCTCCATATCTCTGCTGTTGGAAAGAAACATTCCACTTATACTAACTACATCTGAATAAAAGCTCAAATGAAAGTGAATATATACTACTGCTAAAACACACAACTGACAACAGTGAATTTGTTTTTTTAGTTTATTTGTTTATTTAGTGAAAGACCCTGGACAGGTCGCCAATCCATCACAAGGCCAACACAGATTGACTGTCAATCAATTTCAGGGCAATTTAGAGTCTCCAATCCACCTGACCTGCATGTCTTTGGACTGTGGGAGGAAACCAGAGGACCCGGAGGAAACCCACGCCAACACGGGGAGAACATGCAGACTCCACACAGAGAGGAACCTGGTCCTTCTTGCTGTGAGGCCACAGTGCTAACCACTGAGCCACCGTGTCGCCCACAGGGAGACCTATGAAGGATCCTGCTAGCCAAACACCTGAGAACTTGATGATGGCTTTTACACTCGGAAAATATTCACCCACCCGTTAGTCTGAAGTCAGAGAAGCAGCTGCACACTTGAAATATATTTGCTCAGATTTAATCACTTGGGCATCGAATTCTCTGCAACAATTTTACGTGCAGATTGAACATTTGCGATGCCCATCTGAGAAGTTGCAGTGGCAGATTCAATTTGTTCTGCCAAGTGCAAGTTTCAAGTGCGGCTGCTACCACATTCATTCAGATGTTCACTTTTACATCTGTAAATGTTTTCTGTCTTCAATCACGCATGGGTGGATATTTTCTGAGAGTCGTTCTCAGGTGTTTGGCGAGAAAACCTCCATAGGGAACTGGGGAGTGTGGTCTCACTCCCCAGGTGAGACCACACTCCCCAGGTGAGACCACAGGTCTCATTACTCACATGCGACCTTGGCTGCACCGCAGCAAAATGCCCTCCTCATCCAGGAGAAGAATCGCCTGACTCCCTTCTTCTTCTTTTTCTTGGGCTTGCTGACCTCTAAAAATCGAAAGAGGACACGACCTTGATGGAATCACCTACAGTGTGGAAGGACAATTCAGACACAAGTGGAGGTGAATGTCTTACCAGATGTGGTGTCAGCAGCGTTGTCAACCAGGTCATTGTTATCCTGGTCAGCAACAGGGCTGCTCAGGGCAACCGAAGGGGTGGCCGCGATAGCGGGGTCCCCAGAGGGGCCGCTCGGGGCAACCGAAGGGGTGGCCGCGATAGCGGGGTCCCCAGAGGGGCCGCTCGGGGCAACCGAAGGGGTGGCCGCGATAGCGGGGTCCCCAGAGGGGCCGCTCGGGGCAACCGAAGGGGTGGCCGCGATAGCGGGGTCCCCAGAGGGGCCGCTCGGGGCAACCGAAGGGGTGGCCGCGATAGCGGGGTCCCCAGAGGGGCCGCTCGGGGCAACCGAAGGGGTGGCCACAATAATCCATAGAGTCCATAGAGGGTCCATAGAGGGGCCGCTCAGGGCAACCGAAGGGTCGGCCACAATAGTCCATAGAGTCCATAGAGGGTCCATAAAGGGGCTTGCTCCTAGAGATCCATCCTGTGAGGAGACCATTAGTACTATTAACAATAATCACATTTATTCCTGGTTGAGTGAATTTTTAACTGTTCATTATTGCTAATATATAATTGACACTGAGCAAGCAGTGATTCCTACCTCTGAGGTGTCCTCAGGTATCACATATGTGGGTGCCATTGGTCGGACCAAGATGACACCTGGAATGGAAGTTCTGATGTGTTCTGAAGTTGCAAAAGGATTTCTGGAGACCTGAGTGTGGAAGAACAGCAGCACACCAAATCAGAAACATTGTCGTGCTTTGAGGAATAATAATACAAGATGGGGAAACGTGGTAGAAATGAAAAAAGGAGAATGTCACAACAGCTGAGACTTATGTAGCCCTGAATTCAACATTTGTCCTCACCGGTATGGAAAGGAAACAAACACCCTGCTATGTATTTACAGTAGAAGTGAGAAACTGAAAACACTCCAACAGATCTCACCTGACGCAAAGGGGCTGAATTATAAAGCCTTGCTTGGCTTCAGTCCTCAGAAGGGCCAAGCCAAAGTCTTTCAGTTCCCCTATATATACACTTTATCAAAACGCTGGCAATACGCTAGTTGTACGTTAAATACATTACTCAATCGTCATGCATACGTTAGAAGTACGTTACTCATGCGCTATCAATACGCTAGCTGTACAGTACACCTTCATGCCAGCGTATGTCAGCGTATGACCAGCGTACTCCCACCTATGAGTAACGTACCTCTAGCGTAACTCGAGTGTATTCAGCGTAAACCTAGCGTATGCTTTGCGTATAAACCATACGCTGGCATACGCTCAACATTTTTAAGCATGCTTAAAATTGTTCGGCGTATGCCAGCGTATGCGACCGTGCTTGAAACGTATAAAACCCATGCCTAACGTACCCCTAGTGTATGTCAGCGTATACCAGCGTATGAGTGATTTTTTTCATACGCTGGCATACGCTAGTACGATACGCAATAGTGTGACAGGGCCCTAAAGGCGGCTACTTTTGATTGAGTCAACTCATATTTCGGACCTTTCCTCAAGTCAAAGTTTGAAGAGAGAATATACTTGTCTAGAAACCTGCTCAAGTCAACTTAAAGTGGTACCTGACTAAACAGATCTGAACGTAGTCGATCTTTCACTCCTCTTTCCACAGAGTTGGAAGTTCCAGCATCACTGGACCTCAAACACTTAAACATTAAAGAGAAAAACCACTGACTTACCTAAATCGTGTAGTTCTCCGTCCAGTCGCAGTAGTGCAATGACCAAAATCCACATCTAGCACCTTTATAAAGCTCAACACGAGTTCCAGGACCTTTATGATGTCATAATCCACCAAGCACTGTTGTTTTGATTTGAAATCCAACCAGACAGCATCCTCACACCAACATCACATTAAGTCCAATAATAATGGAGTGATCTATGTACTCTCTGATAAATTAAGAAAAATAACGTTTCACTTCAATAGAATTGAGGAGAAAATGCACAAAGTGGGTGGGGTGTGGTGGTGGGTGGCTTTTTGTTGCCACTATACCAAATGGATGGAATGATAGATGTGCTGCAAAACATCAAACTCGTTAATGATGAGTGTTCAAAATAGTGAATAATATCCATAAAGAGATTTTCATACAACTAATAGAGAAATTACAATTATTTCAGTGAAAAAATACAATAACATGTGAATGACTCCTCCTGTGTAAGCGAGTGCATGGATGAGTATGTGGTCTTCAGTCATGTAGGGCCTGGTTTCTATGTTGGAAACCTCAAATCCTTTTTGACCAATGGTGGGTACAATGACTGATCCAACCAACCTGTGGAGTTGACATGTCAAACACACTTTAGATGTCTCAGTTAGTGAGGACAAGGCCACCGTCTTCTAAACCCAACCTCCGACTGGGTCCCTACATGACAAGCGTGTTTTAACCCATCATGTGATGAGATCTGAAATAAGGAACTAATAGGTCTATGGTTTGATGTCAATAATAATGTGTAGTGGAGGTGTAGGACGGTGTAGGGCCTCCTCCTATTCTGGTCCAGTGCATCCTCTCTCTGTCTCTCTCTGGTTTCATTGGTGAGGAGGAGGCTCTCTGTCCTGCATATCACTGACTCTTCAACTTTTTCTCTCTTCAGTTAGATTCTGTAATATCAGTAACCATGTCTGTAGTTGTTACCCTGTAAATGTAAAGAGGATGGCAGAAGATAAAAAGCCACAGGAAGAAATAAATAGCAAAAGGTGCAATAAGCGATGTTTCTTGCCACTAGAGGGGGCTACTGAGTCAAAACAAAGTTGAGGCTTTGAACACCCCACCTCCATCTGCCCTTACCCACGCCTAGTAGGTGCCAGGACATATATGTTCAACCTGCAGAGAGACCAAAAACCTTCTATCACTATTAGGAGGGGACCAAAACCTCAGGACATTTTTTCTTTTACAATTTAATATATTTTATTTACTCTCTCTTTATTCTCTCTCTCTCTCCCTCTCGCTCTCGCTCTCGCTCTCGCTCTCGCTCTCCCTCTCTCTCCCTCTCTCTCCCTCTCTCTCTCTCTCTCTCTCTCTCTCTCAATTCAATTCAAATGGGCTTTATTGGCATGGGAAACATACGTTTACATTGCCAAAGTAAGTGTGAAATAAAAACCAAAAGATGTACGTACAATTAAAGATATAATAGAATAAAGAAATGTGTAAACAGAGCTGTGTAACATTGCAACATTGCAATCAAAGAGTAGGTAAAATTTACTTAGAAATACAAGCAGGTAAGTAAAGATAACTTAAAATAAAAATAGAACAATTGTGGACATTGCAGTTAAAAAATATAAATACAAATAAGTGAGAACTGTGTAAACACTTAACTCTCTCCATAACTCTCTCTCTCTCTCTCTCTCTCTCTCTCTATCTCTCTCTCTCCTATGTATGTTTTGCTCTACGCATTGGTGGGCATAGACATATATACATAGACGCCGCATTGACTGCTTGTATGGGGGCCCAAAAGGGACACTCAATAATCAATTGGTCAATAGATAAATCAACTGATGAATCAATAATCAACCAATTAATAAATAAATAAATGTTCAAATACATGCATAAATATATAAGACAATAGACAAATGAATCAACAATTTGATAATCAAAAGATAAATTGATAAATGAAAGTATAAATAGATGAACAAATTGAGAAAATAATATTTAATTCACTATTTGATAAATACATTGATAATTACATTTTCGATTGTTGTATTCTCTATTGATGCTTTATTTATTGATGGACTGATTATCTATTGAACCACTGCGTCAGGAGGTGGGACCCAAACTGCTGTCAATCATTTTATGTTACAGAAGCTGCCATTGGTCAGAGCTGTCTAGCTGTATCAGAGAGGGTCAAATGGTTTGGTAGTTTTCTGGGGTTTTTAGCTGCGACCAGCTGCAGCTCTATCGCTCTGTTGGTCGGTCGGTCGGTCGGTGTTTATGCAGAGTTCTGCATGCACGCCGGGATGTACATGCCCACCACAGAACATTGGCTTAACTACAAGCCAACGGTAACTGGACGCTATAATGTTTTGTGAAGAGAATTCTGATTTTTATACTAGTATGAACCTTCACTGTTATTAATCAATTACGATATATAGTCACAAAACATTATAGCGTCCAGTCACCGCTGGCTTGTAGTTAATTTTATTTTTTATTTTTTATTTATTTTTTATTTATTTATTTTTTTGCTTGTAGTTAAGTTCCGCGGTGTGCATGCAGAACTCAGCATCACACCTGACAACGGTCGGCTGCTTCCCTTAGCAACCGAGACAAGTCAGCCATTGGCGTTTTATCAAGAGAAATCAAGAAGAACTCTCAAATTTAACATTGACCATGCAGAGCACTGAGCAAGTTCATATGTCGGTGTGTGAAGTGTAACCTTCCTGTAACCACCTTTGACCAATGACCAAAAGGGTCCAACTGCAGCCCTCCTCAGGCCCCTCTCTCCCTGCTGGTCAGAGGAAGTATTGTATTTTCTTTCAGAAGTCAATTACCAGGTCATAGTTCACTATATATATATATATATACTGTATATGTGTATGAGTCACTTTTCAATCATTTCAAAATACAGGGGATAAGTATGAGCTCTGAAGCTCCACAAACTTCCATTACACTGAGTAATGGAAGTTATGTAAAACCTATCAGATTAAAACATTACAGATTCCAGTATAGCTGCAGGCGGTGATTGTAGGGGTCCAAGCACACCTTGAAAAAGAGAAAACATTCACAACACAGTAGGTAGGCTAATGGTTTATTTAGTTTTATTCTACCATTACATAACACCCATCTTCGTTTCTACATGTTTCCTAAAGCTTCACACGGGAATGTCAGCAGTGTCTCTAACTTCAGACATGAGCAAATCACAGTCACCTTGATGTTCAAACTCAAACAAAAAATTCTCCATCAATTCCTGACGTTCTTCATCGTATGCTTCAAGCAGTTTTTCTTTGACTTCCTTTTGATGTCTTGATCCCAACATGAGATTGGAAGGTTCATCTACTTTCAACAACTTTTTCCCCCTACTCCACGTAGATCATAAACCCTTGAATATAAAAATGTCTCATTGAAATCGGTTGAGAAATGTCCTTTTCATCCAGAAAAACCGCAGCTGTTGTTTAAAGCTACCCAGCACAATGCTCGATCAAGTGTCCTTACTACAAAGCACTGTAATATTCCTGTAATATTCCTACAGGACCTCATAGTGTGTCTGTGGTAATCAGTCCCTCCCTATTGGTATTAGTGTCCTTCTACACCCTTGCACTGTTTACTATAGTCAAGAGGTCATTTCTAGCAATATTATATGTCTCGAAATAAAGAGCATGGTAGAAATAATGTTGCTTCTACTTCATGTACCCCGATGTTGTAGTTGCGTTGTGTAACCAGAAGATGTCAGAACCTCCCTATGCAACATACTAATGAATGCCAACTCAGCAGCGCTTTAGTGTTTATCTGGAGCCATGTGGTCCTGAGGAGAGAGCAGCAGGCAGAGGGGCCAATTGTACCAACTAAATTGCTAATTTGGGAGACAGTGCCTTTAGACCAGAGGTTTTTAATGTCAAGGACCTTAAATAGATCAGACTAAAGACTCCCATTTGATAAGATGTTGTCACAAGGAACCCCTCCTGAGAAGACTTTTGATGATAGCACAACTGTCCATAGGGCAGGTGGGGGGAGAGCAGTGACACATTTGATCAAAATAGTCATCCTGACACATATTTGTACGAAAGCCTAGTGAGTGAAATAATTGCGAAACTAGCCTATTACTCAATTCGCTGGAGTCACCTGGGACCTCCATCAAGGATCCTTGGGGGTCCCCGGACTACACTTTGGGAACCAGTGCTTTAGATGATTCAAGGTTTTAAAACGATCCCAGATGCAAGTATTATTAGTATGCATGGTACTGAGAGTGTTTACAGATGGCAATCTTCACCTGCAGTTTCTTAAAAAAATAAAATACAAAAATAAAATACATAGTTCTTCTTTTAGGTTTCCTTGTGCCCGTGGCCAAAATGTCGTTAGGTTGTTGTTTAATGGACATGAAGTTTTACAAGAGCTGTTGTGGTGTTTATTTACTGGGTGAAAGAGCAGGTGTGCGGTGCACAGCTACCATGCACAGCAATAAGACACGAGTGGGGTTATTTTTAGAGCTGTGTGGTCACGACCTGTGTCAAAGAAAAACGCAGCGGGTATTTTTGTGATATGCATTTAGTATTGGTTTTGAGGTACTAAACTGTGACATGCTTTCATAATATATATTTATTTATATTTTGTACGGCGGTAACCGCTGGTTACGCGCGAGACGGTTTACTCTCAAAGCCACTGAGGACTCCATGCTAACATCCGCTTCATCATTGTGTCCTGTCGTTTCAGAAACCTATCTAACTGTTACCTCTGGTCCCATGCCATAACAATGCCATATGCGTTAAGGTCACTATGAACTATACCACCGTTGTTTATATTATATTATATTATAAGTGACATTGAGCAATTCAATTCATTTTCTTTGTGTTACGTTCCTATTTTACATTTCAGATACAAAAAAGCGCGTTTATTATCTCATTCAAACCCAAGATATTTAGGACCCCGTCCATATCTGGAACGGGCTGTATTGTGTTTTACTTCACCTAAATACACTCGGAGAGGTCAAGAAAAGAGAATAGACAGAGGCATTTTCTTTCCATTGCCTTCCAAAAACCACCCCTCTCTATTGTTGTCTCCCACCTCCACTCACACACAGAACCAGCCTCGGAAGAGTGAGTCCCGAAAGGTATCATGTGACTCGACATTTGCTCTCAGTAGTAACCAAGATAACCAAGCAACGAGAGAGAGAGAGAGAGAGAGAGAGAGAGAGAGAGAGAGAGAGAGAGAGAGAGAGAGAGAGAGAGAGTGAGTTGAGGAGGAGCTTGCCGTTACTGCTGCGTCTATAGCGCTCACACCGCGCACCATCAGCATCAAAACTTGCAGTCTATCCGTCCATCCACCCTCACCTCTTTCTCCACCGCATCGGGTCCAAATCACTTGCTCTTAGAAATAAACACCCATTTGCGCTATAATCAGAAGTTCCGTCTCGTGAAGATTTGTTTTTTGGTACACAGGTGATACACCAGTGAGTCCCACGCGTAATGCCCGGTCTCTATTAAGGGGATTATGGTCACAACCCCCGCGGTGCCAAAGTGGAGCCACCGCGCGTATCTCGGATCGGTGCGCTCCTCCAGGGGCTGGGATGCGCACCGGGCACTTCACGGTTCCTGCCCGGTTTCGGGTCTGAACAGGAGTCCAGCGCTGCCTCGGGGCGCAGAGGCAGGAGAACCCAGTCGACCCGGAGCAGGATGCCAGTGATGAGGGGGCTGCTGGCCCCGCAAAACACCTTCCTGGATACCATCGCTACCCGCTTTGATGGCACCCGTAAGTAACAAACTACAGCTCGTTTTTTCTCCAACAGCAGCGCACAGAACCCTCTTCTTCTCTGATGATCCTCACTACCCATACGAAAGAGAACTATAGGGATTATATAATAATACTTTAAAGAATACTACACAAATATCACAGCAAATTATAAGTCCCCATAACAATATTACAGTGATTCCATTGGAGATGACCCCCCCCCCCCTTTTAGGAACAGGGGGTCACTTTTAAAGTTTGCTATACACCCATTTGCTCTGTTTACTAAAGGGTCGCTCTCTTTATTAGAACCACCTCCAAAGTGCTGTCCTCCACGTAAAGGCTAAAATGTCCTTGTAACTTCAGTCTAAACGTTGTTATGTCAACGTGCGCAGCCGATGTCAACGCGTGCTGTAATATTATGGGCTAAAGAGGAAATACAAACAAAATTATTATTCTAAGACGCATACAAGTAAACAAGGAAGAGAATATCTTTTGTGGGGGCTAACTTAATTAAGGTCAACTGTGATATACTACTGCAGTTTTATGACTGAGAGGCGCACGTTTGTTTCCATTGCGCATCATTGTTGCCATTCACTATTGTCTGATTTTGCGCACATGTCTAGAGGCTTCACCAGAAACATTGCCGTTCACTGCTTTACTCATAGCTTCTGCACATAGTCCGCTCTGTACTTTCCTGTCTGATATGGAAATAAATGAACCTATTTTATTCCAATCTCTCTCATAACACGCAGGCTATTTCAACAAAATTGTTTATATGATGTTCGAGAGGGGGAGGTGGGATGTACAGACCGTTTTTTGGCATGGATGTAATGTGAACAGATGCGATGAGCAGCCCGTGTGTGTTAAGGCCCATGCTGGGGATGTGGGCGGGTGAGAGATGCTGCGCCCGCTTATATTGCGTTTGGGTCGTTTGTCTCTCCTCCTGCGTTTATTATCCAATGTGATGGGAGTCGGTGTGAGTCTGCCAGTAGGGCGAGTCAGTGTCTTCCATAAACCATTTATGTGTGACAGCTTGATAAAAAGGACTATCTGACACTGCAGCAAGACGCTGAGAGGCAGATCCCAATCTCACTCAGGCTTTTCATCCTCAAAGTCTCTCTCCTTTCCTTTCCTCTCCTCTCCTCCCCTCTCCTTTCCTCTCCTCTCCTGTCCTCTCCTCTCCTCTCCTCTCCTCTCCTCTCCTCATGAGATTGCACTAGAATGAGGCATGAGAGCCATAATGAGAGTTACACTCTTTGCTTTTATCTGCAGGACAATCAAGTGCTCTTACTTTGAAAGCGTTTGAGAAGATGAATTATATTTAATCAGCCTTTTATTATGCCTGCTGAATGTGGTTTAAGCTGCTGGAGTGAGTTGTAATGTTCATATCTCTCCATAAGAATGCAGAATATCTCCCCGTTAAGATGAAAAACAATTGTATTGCTATGTTGTACTAGTGTAGTAACCTAACATGTAGTCTGTACGACTACTCTCAAACACTATAATCATATAGCCTACATTATTCATAGAAAATAACTCACACACACTTGCTTGCACACACGCATACATACTTATATGTGCCTGTACACGCACGCACGCACACACACACACACACACACACACACACACACACACACACACACACACACACACACACACACACACACACAGCACAGACATATGCACACACACTTTGAACAGTAGAATGGAAAAGATCCCACTTCCTTTCATGCAGATTAGCCCTCATCATGTAAAGAAGTGGTCTGATCCATGCTATTTTTCTCTGAGCGGCTAAAATACAGGCCTTGCATTTGCTGAGCTGCTGCTAATTACACACCTCTAGCAGTAGATGTGCAGTCATTGTAATTAACTTGCATGGATGTCAAGAATTCATCGCAGCCTCTCGGCTTGTCAGGGGAGAAGGAGGAAAAGAAGAGAGAATGTGGGTGTGGGGAGGGCGGGAGTGTGTGTAGGATGGTGGGTCGAGGAAGTGTGTGTAGTTTTGTGTTGTGTGAAGAGGGGAATTCAGGCTAGCTAAATATAAAGCCATTAAGGTTCTGGCTGTGACACACAAAACTTTGTGTTTTTAAATGGTGTGACATTCGTCTCAGGCAGAAGGTGCCCGTCGTCCAAAGGTTCTCATTCAAGCCGATGCTTAAGTGAAAATTTAGCTCGGGGTCAGCTTTGTTCCTCTCTGTAGGAGCGCTTCTGGAAGCTAATAGTGTCTCATAATGGAATGTGTGTGTGTGTGTGCACGTGTTTGTGTGTGAAGGGGATATCTTGAATGAATAGAAAGGTAATCATCTTTACTTTCAAATGCCAACTGTCAAAACCATGCCGACAGTGCTTCACTCTCACGCTGAATAGATCAACTCCTTTGGGTGCTCCTTACTATTTAATGTGTCTCAGTCGGCCGAATGTGGAAACTGGTAACATCAGCATTGCACTTGGGTATCTCTAAGCCCCTTAAGCTAGTGCAGGTTAACCTTTTTCAAATATTGCCACCATCAGACAGAGTAGCATTAAGTAAAGACGAGCAAGTTTCATAGGATTTTGATTTGTGCATTTTTCACTATTGCAACCTAAGATAAAATCCTGCTTCGTCGAGCCCAACCCCCGCCCACCTCTCTGTCTCATTCACACACACACACACACACACACACACATATATATATTTACATATGTATATATATACAGTATACCGGTACTTTACTCTATGCAGTCGCCCTGAGCCTGGCTCAGACACCAGGCCATGTTGAATTCACACTGTCATATCTGATCCACCACTTGAAAAAGATCAACTTTAAATGTTGAAGCAGGGGTATTTCAATGTTAGAGTGAGTTTACGCCAAGGGGTTACATCCCATAGGGCATTTTTATATTTTACATTTAAGGTATTTAGCTGACGCTCTTATAATGAGTGCAACAGTAGAAAAAACCTGAATCCTAAATCACCAACATTATAAGCAACTGGCAGTAGAGCATGCAAGAGTTAGAGTCATTGTGCTCTGACATTAGCCCTAGAATGATTAGCTAGAGAAGTGCTGGGAAAAGAAATATGAGAAATAAGAGATCGGAAGAGATCGGTAGAAAAATAATAGTTTTTAGTATCAACACATGCCACAACACCTAACGTATATGAGGCCCCAAACTGCTGCATCACTGTGTAGTTAGGCGTCATAGAGTCTGAATCATACTCTTGGAGAGATGAAAGGGTTATTATTTATAGACCCGCTTATGACGAATGTTGTAGCTGACACCCCTCAGACAAGCAGGGAGTGAAGGAAGAAAGGACACACACACACACACACACACACACACACACGCATTTGCACTGAACGCGCACAACGTGAATATATGTTTTGCAGAGTGCTTTACAAATGAATATGTATTATCATATCGTAACATAATGAGTGTGTTCCTGTAGAGTTCCTGTTAAAAGCATTACTGTGAATTTGATAACATGAGGAAATGAGAGTGGGGGAGAGAATGAAAAGTCACTATAAACCTCATCCATAGTCCAATCAATGTCCATTTGGTTGTGTGCTCCCTAGAAAAGACAGCAGCTGTGTGGGACTAGATGAGTCAATCGGTCCTATTAATTGAGTGGGCCTGGGCCTGGTCCTAATCAGGTTAGGGCTTGAACCTTGCTCATCACATGTGCCTGTCTTGGAGCAGCACCCTGCCTGAGCTGTCACCAGCCTGCTCCAGCAACCTCTTCCTCTCTCTGTGCTCCAGTTTCACTCCAAAATGAGACGTAACCGCTTGAAAAAGTTCCAACAAAATGATTCCTGGTGTGAAAATAAAGCACATTACGTCTTACTGTTTGAAGTTATGGGCTATCTTAAGACCTTCGCTGACAAAGCAGTTATGCTTCTGAGGATAGAACCGTCTGCAATTTATATTATATATTCCAATATACACACAATAATATTCCAAACCGAATACGTAGATAGTATTTGTGAATTTGTCTCTCAGCCTGGTGTTAGACAGTCTCTTTCCTATTCATCTGTTAAATGTCTCTGTTTTAAAATATTCAGAATAGAACACAATTGGATGTACTGGAAACTTTTTAATCCATTTCAATCTGCAGGTGCCTTTTTTTTGCAACTGTCAATGATTTAGAAAAGGCTCTTAGACTCAGACTTAGCAGACTTAGTAAATTAATTATTTTCAAATGAATAAAGGTGTCACTCCAGGAGGGCTTACTTTCTTAAAAGCAAAAGCGAAATAAAACTTCCCCAGCTCTTATAGAAAGTGGATCCCCCCCCAGTCTTATCACACATGATATCCTCACTGCTACCAGGCCGATTTGCTCCACTCAACAGAGACATGAGGTACATCTCTCTCTCCCCTCTCTCTCTCTCTCTCTCTCTCTCTCTCTCTCTCTCTCTCTCTCTCTCTCTCTCCCCAGAGGCTTATATAAAATTACCTCACATCTCCCTCACCCCTCTTCCTTCATTCCTGTTTTCCTCCATCACTCTTCTCTTCCCATTCCCTTACTTGCCCCGTCCCCTCGTTATTCGTATCGTTTTGTGTATGTGTGTGTGTGAAAGTGAGAAAATGAGTGTCGGGTAGCTTCAGGCAACAGGGAGAAAGACCATCACCACCTCCCTGTGCCTGTACCCGTGTGTGTGTGTGTGTGTGTGTGTGTGTGTGTGTGTGTGTGTGTGTGTGTGTGTGTGTGTGTGTGTGTGTGTATGTTTGACAGCACAGATTAGCGGTGAAGCATTGTCCTGTCTCAGGTGTGTGTTTCCCCTGTGGCGCTTGCTGCCTGAGCCTCTTGATGGTTTCTCCTCAGGGAGGGACAGATGGTAATGATAGGCCTGTGATAATGACTTTGGCTCTGCTCTGTCATCCAGTGACTTTATGTGGTGTCAGCAAGCTACGCTCATCACATTATGTACACCAGTTAAAAGAAGAAAAAAAAAAACATCTAACCAACCGCCCCCCCCAAAAAAATACATTTCCATGGACAGTTGAGTCAGGATTTGTCCAAATGAACGAGCCTTTCCCAAAGCTGGACACAAATGTAGAGCCAAGATTGGGATCCGTGATGTTATTAAACTATGAATGACAGAACCCAGGGCTGCAGTAATGCTCCAGCAATATGGATACATCTGCTGCAGAATTGTTTGTTTGTTTGCACTGCTATGAAATAAAGCTCAATTCAGCCTAAAAGCTCAACCAAACATTGTACCAGTCCACAGCGAGCCTCCCATAGATCCTCAATGGTGCAGCCTCAGGAAGTGCTGCTTAATAACATCACAGATTAGATTCATGGCTGTCTGGAGTCCAGCGCTGGGAGAGTGGTTCACAAATATTGACTGAGATATCCAAGATCACTGAAATAACATTTCACGTTGAGTCTATTTCAAAATGGTAAACAACATTTTAAAATTGTAGAGATCCGTTCTGTAAATATTTTACCATTTTTTGGCCCCAAGGAGTCAAGCTGCTGAATGCTATTTAAAAAGCACAATCAATTGTTCTAACGTTGTGCTAATGATGATTTGGTAAGAGTACAGATATCTCATGTTGGAAATTCCTCACATCTGTTTAATGGTGGATTTCCCAATCGAGCCCTTGTGATGATTGTACATCTGGATTGTGAGCACAAATATATCTTGGTGTGTAAGTGAACAGAAAACAATGTCGGTGCGGATGGTGTATGAATGAGAATGAGATTCATTATTAGTTGTCACACATGAGCACTTTAACACATAAAGCTGCATTGACAGTAATTGCATTGCAAAGAATACCATCAAATACTGCAACCTGAGTGTTTCTGAAGTGAGAGAACAGATGAGATGAGGCGATCGTCTTCTTACTAAAAGACTGTTTCATGTTCTATTACAACTGAATTTAAGTGAATAGTTTGCGGTGAGCTAATGGAGTGTGATTGTGTTTGTACTGTAGCCCGGGGCTCCCCAGGGCAGAGCAACGGCTGCAGGTCTAGCCTCTCATAATCACCACCGAACAACCGAGAGAACGAGACAGAGGCACACAGAGAGAGAGAGAGAGAGAGAGAGAGAGAGAGAGAGAGAGAGAGAGAGAAGGAAAGAGGGAAGAGGCCTGGATCTTGATGAGGAATGGGTGGAGAGAGAGAGGGGGGGGGGGGGTGTTGTGCATGGAAATGAAACGGTAGAAATGAAACAATCGAAATGCTTAATGGGAAGAAGAGTGAAAACAATCAACAATATGTCCTCTGATATGGCTGCAGGTATTCCTCCTTACCCCTTTTACCGCTGGGTTAGTGACTGTCAAGCATCAAATGTGAAGACACACATGCAATACACACACACACACACACACACACACACACACACACACACACACACACACCAGTCGAAAAACACACTCTCTCCCCTCCACTGTCTCCCTCTCTCACCCAACACACACACACATAAACACAAATGGAGATCTCTGCGTGGTGCGTTGACGTGTGTGTCATATATCTCACAGAGTTATATGAGTCTTGCGTTATTTTTCATGCGAGCGTGATAGGGGAGAATTAATAAGACCATCAATTAGGCAAGCTCTTCAACACATTTAATAACTGGATGGCGGGCTTCACTGAGAGCGCGCTTCATTATTTCTCAATTTCTCTTTATACACTTACGCAGCGCCTGCAGTGTGATTATGAAGTTGATAATCAACTACGAGAGAACCCAGCTCCCTTTTCACACACGGTTAATGTTCACCGCTGAGGGGCTGAGGGGCTGGAGGAGGATACGAGGTAAACTATACTTCACTACTTGTCGTGGCCAACCTCTCCAGACAGCACGACACCTGAAGTCAGCAGTGAAGCATTAACAGCATTAACAGCAGCCTCCTTCACTCTTTCGATCTTTCTCTCTTTGTCACCGAGCACACACACCTGAACACACACACACGTCTACACACACACACAAGCACCAGGTTCCCCTCGCCAGTCTCTGGGCAGTGGCTAGGCTGCATTTCCGGTGGCGGTGGGTGAGCTGTGATCAATAGCTATCTAAACACGCATTCATTATTTACGATGGCTGTCTGCTTAAAGCTTGTTTAAGGTAATCAATGGGGACCCGTTCACCATCTGACTGGCTACCAGAGCAGAGCCAGCGCTGTGGGTAAGCCAAACAGGTAGCGCATTCACTTATTGTGCATATAGTACATATATCACAGAGTTGTTATCTAGTGTAGAGTAATATATCTCATAATGTTCTTATGAACTCTTATTTTATTGCTCCAGAAGTGAACCCATATAACGCTTGGAAAGGGGCTGAGAAAACTCTGAGGGCTCTTGAAATGAGCCAGAGACACAGGTGTTAAAATGTCAAGTTATCTTTT
This sequence comes from Hoplostethus mediterraneus, assembly GCA_034670385.1. Lineage (NCBI taxonomy): Eukaryota > Metazoa > Chordata > Actinopteri > Trachichthyiformes > Trachichthyidae > Hoplostethus > Hoplostethus mediterraneus. The sequence goes on along the minus strand of JAXDDW010000112.1, from coordinate 1,311,033 downwards.
CTCATCTCCTCGCCACAGGGGATTATTTAACTTTAGACCCTCCATGCCTTTTGCTTCAATTTTGTTCAAGGGACTGCAGTTTTTCAGGGAGGCGCATGGCCAGGTGAGCATTTAGACAGGGTGCAGAGAGGCACACAGGGCTGGACAGGAATAGACACCAAACCAGGTGGTTAGTGAAGATGTCAGTGTGGGATGGGAAGGAGAAAAAAAAAAAAATGATGAGACGGAGTGAGCCAGGGACTGTATTTAGCAGTAAATGAAGGTGATGAAGCCAAAGCGACAGGGGTGCATTAGACAGGTCCAGAGTAATATGTCCAAATGGGCAGCAGCTGAATTCGAGCAGGAGAGTTTATTGGACCCTGGGAGGAGATTAGAAAGGACCTGCCACTCAGTAACAGCCTCATGGAAAGAACAAATAGAGAGGCTATTAGGTTGTCTTTAAACCATAACCTCTCGCAGCACATTTCCTAAAAGCTTGTTTTTTTTATATCGCCTTGTTGACTCAGATCTTCACATTTAAGAACAGAAAAGATCCAGGTGAAGTAGTTCTGCAGCACACCTGCACACGATAGGGGGTTATTCCTACCTCCAGGTACGCAGAGCTGCTAAACTTGAACTTGAACTTGAAATAACAAACTGTACTGTCAACACACACACACACACACACACACACACACACACACACACACACACACACACACACAGCCTTAAACCCTGGCTCCCATCAACACTTTACTGTTGTTGATTCCCATGTCAGGGGTAAACCGCTGATGCTGAGTAGCAATGCTGCCCAGCAGGGAGGGGAAGATAGCAGATGCCTGACCTGGATGCTAAAGGCTGTGTCTGATCTGTGTGGATTCCTTCCCCTTTGCAACTAAACTCTCTTGTTTAGAAAGGGGCTGTGTTGCATATTTTGTGCTGGTGAGGTGGAGGCCATTACCCCTCAGACTCCTGGAAATCACTGCCCGGCTAAAGGCCAACTTACATACACAACAATGAATAAAGTGAATCGACTTTGCTTTATTATGAGTATGAAGATGAGAGCATGTGTCCAATGTTGCAATTAAAAGTCGTTCTGACTTCTCGTTCTTCTTCTTCTTCTTCAAAGTTGACCAAATATCAATGGGGGAAAAAGGGTTCAGCACGGCAACTTGAATCCCTTCAATCACCTTTACTAGCTAACGCGTTTCAGAGCAAGCTCCTTACAGAAGATACAGAGAAAATATTATTATTGTTATTATTTTGTTCAATGTTATTTTATTGTTTGTTTTTGCTCATTAAAAACCAGACTGCAGACCGTAAGGCAGTCACGTACAGTAACACACCATTGCTTCTCTGAAATGTTAAATACATAGAGATCCAGGTTTGGTAGTGCAGAAAAATAATCGTTGCACGATGCCAAGATGTGTGTGTGTTTGTGTGTGTGTTTGTGTGTGTGTTTGTGTGTGTGTTTGTGTGTGTGGTCACAGCCACAAGAGCTACGTAGTGGGATGCTGTGGGATGTACAGGACTCTGCAGTCACCAGATGGAGCTCCGTGTCCCCAAGGGCTTCGTCCTGTCCTGATGCAAATACACACACACACACACACACACACACACACACACACACACACACACACACCTCTCCTATAGTCTTGGGTTGACATTATGTCAAAGATGCAAATATATGTCTAAAGAAGGGGAAGAGGACACAGAGTCACAAGGAGCATCAAGGGAGAGAGGATGAGAGAGAGAGAGAGAGAGAGAGAGAGAGAGAGAGAGAGAGAGAGAGAGAGAGAGACTGTAACAGGAGTAAGGAAAGGAAAAGTACTGCAGTACTCACCGGCTGAGAGGATCAGAGAGGTGGCCCTGTTAAAGACCCTGGGTAATAACAGCACTCAGTGTTGCTGAAATGGGTATCTACTATTCTGGGCTTATGTTAGTTTTCAAATTGATTAGTTGATAGTTCCAATTGATTTTTCCTTCTGTGCACATCATTATTAAGCAAAAGTGATGAGAGAACAAATGCCTGTCACATTATTGATCATACAGTATCTCCCATAGCCAAATTGATCCGTGGATCCCTTCGACTAGCATGGTCAACAAGCATGTGCACACTTCAGGGCTGAAGCCACTTTGTTTTCTTCGCAAACGTTTCCTTTTGGTCGTAGGAACTAGTCAAATTTCATTTCTGTTGCAAGTATACTGTGAGCTTTAATCACGTCTTTGTCTTTCCTCATTAATACATTGGCTGAACCTCCATTAGTGACATAAGGGGCCTTTGTCTACTAAGTGCCCTCCACCAAACCTACTGTACCAAACATATGTCCCTATCCTAGCTAGCTGGGACATATCCCTCTCAAATGGAATCCAAGAGGAGTAGTACAGCAGGCTGACCACTAAATATTTTTTGAATTTGAGTTGAAAACCTAGAAAGACGTTTACCTAGAAAAAAATAAATGATGCCATTGTGGCAGACATGGGGGGTGTGGTTGAGGTGTGGGCTGGATACAGGAGAGAATCAAGGTAGTGGGCTGGTTCTCCATGAAAGTTTAAATGTGTGTTTGTCTTTCCCGCTCAGTCCCCCGGTCGGGCGCTTCCTGCTAGCTCTTCCAGGTTGGCCTTCAGCCCCAAAACCAGGTCAGCTTCTGGCTCCAAAGCTAGCAGGACAGGCGCCCTGCTGCCGGTCCAGTCCTGTCTCCGCTCCTTTCTCGTTCTCCTTTCCACCTGAAAGACAAACACGCAGGGAGAACTAGCCCATTAGCTTGATTCTCTCCTGCATCCAGCCAGCACCTCAACCAACCCCCACCACCCCTGTCTGCCACAGCCATATGGCTAGGCAGAGAGTTTAAGAGGGTGGAGAGCAGGGGAGTTGGAATCTCTTCAGTTACTCAGCCAGTCACTCAGCCAGTCACTCAGCCAGTCACTCAGCCAGCCAGTCAGCCAGCCAATCAGCCAGTCATACAGACAGACGCTACGCCCAAACAGGAGTTGGCAGCGAGTGCCAGGGGACTGTCACTCCCTACCTCCAACCTGCTCACTGATGAGCAGGGAGAGAGTAAACAGCCTTTTTAGACATTGCTGCCTGGCATCTCAGCCTCAAAGCGTCCCTTTAATCTAAGTGTGCATTCAACTGTATACAGACGGGTGACAAATTAAAGGAAAAAAACAACATAAAGTGTCTTAGTAACGTGTTGGGCCACCATGAGCTGCCAGAACAGCGTCAATGCGTCTTGGCATAGATTCTGTGGAGCTCTATTGGAGGAACGCCATTCTTCCAAAAGATATTCCCTCATTTGGTGTTTTGATGATGGTGGTGGAGAGCGCTGTCTAACACATTCGGTCCAAAATCTCCCTTAGGTGTTCAATTGGGTTGAGATCTGGTGACTGCAAAGGCCATAGCATGGGATTCACATCATTGTCTTACTCATCAAACCATTCAGTGACCCCTCGTGCCCTGTGGATGGAGACCACTCCCATCAGGATAGAAATGTTTCATCATAGGGTAAAGGTGATCACTCAGAATAACTTGTGTTGATTTGCAGTGAGCCTTCCCTCTAAGGGGACAAGTGGACCCAAACCATGCCAGGAAGCAGAGCCACTGGACCCCCTCACTGTAGGGGCCAAGCATTCAGGCATGTATCGTTCTGTTGGTGTACGCAACACTAACCCTAACCCTAACCCTAACCCTAACCCTAACCCTAAGAGTCACACAGACTACAGGACAATTGCAAGAACTAGAAAAGAAGAAAAAGACACAGAAGCTCAAATACTCCTTGGGTTTTCATACTTACCTTATTCATCCTAAGGGTAGAGCTGAGACGGGGGAACCTCGGGGGAGTGTGACGGCCCGTGCCTTGCCGGTGGCTTTCCATTAACTAAGTGGGGAGAGCCATGGGATAGCAACCCAATCAAACTTAACCCTAACCCTAAACCACTTCGTCGAGAATATGGTGAAGGATGACTCATCTGACCGTATGACTTTTTCCCACATGTCTTTAGACCAGTTTTTGAACCCTAACCCTAAATGTCTCTACACTGCAACCCCGCTATAACAGCCCTCTCAGGTGTTGACGGACTGTTCTGGCTGACAGTCTGGCTGACAGGAAGAGTTGCTCCTCCTTACATATCGCACTAATGCACGAGCATCATGGACATCGAATGTGCGCTTTCGACCACAATTTCCGACCCTATTCACTGATGTCTTTCCCATAGGTCTAAATGCAGATGTCACTTTAGTCACTGTTCCTATTGAAACACTCGCCAGTTGAATCTTTGTGACTGAAGCTCCTGCCATCCCCAATAATGAACCTTATCTCAAAGTCATTTAGACTCTTGCCGCCTCAGCATTTTTCTACGTGCCACAGAGCATGAGAGGGTGTTAATTGGTTAATTGTATGATGCAGTACAGCTGTATGGAAGCATCTGCATTCGTTATGTTTCTCCACTCATTTATTCAGGTTTTTCCCTTTACTTTTTTCACCCGTCTGCATGTGTGTGTGTGTGTGTGTGTGTGTGTGTGACTGAATGAGTGAATGATATCTGAGTGTGTGTTCATGTCCGCCGTGTTTATTTATGGATTGGTAGATGACCATTATATGGCAACATTAGCCCCACCGTGACTCTCCATTTGTCCATCTCTTCCTGCGTTTTGTGTAACTGCAACAAATATTGACTTTGGGGAAGGAGGCGGGCCTGTCTCTCTGGGAATTGCAGCTGGTCAGTGAGAGTCTGCTTCAAAAGGGCTGGATGCACCTGTTGATCAACAAGACAGTTTGGCTTTACTTGATACTCGAGTAGAAACAAATAGACCCCAAAGTCAAAATCTAGCCTGCTGCTGTTTCTGAGCTACGTCTGTGCCTAGTTCACTCCCTTGCCGATTCCTTCTCTACATCTCTCCTGGGTAGTCTAAGACTGGGGTTATGCAATAACTCCTATTTTCCACTAATCAAATAATGGTTGCGGAGGGTTTGAAGAAAACACCAGCCGGTTCTTCACATGCATATGCCTCCGGTGTTCTGAAGAAGACATTTCTCTGGTGAGGGATTAGCTTGTGGATAGAGACATTGCTCAATAAACACTACGGCACTGCTTTGGTCAGATCCTTGCTGCTGTTATTAATCCCTTAGTTGTAGGTGTATTGGGTCTCTGGCAGGCAGCCCACCTCACAGAAAACATACATTTGGAGGAAATATAGAATTAATAAGAGCCGTCATCATGAAAAGAGATGTCAGGATTTCATTCAAAGCATGTCCAACTTGCACCATGGCAATTTGCGGCTTTATTTTGTAGGAGGAGGCAGACAAGACGGGGAAATGTCTATATTCATGTATTCATGGTACAGTATGAGTCTTATCTTCACCGGGTATTTATTTTATGCCTTCTCACCCCTCTCACCCCTCCCGTCTGCAGGGAGATGTAACAGTGACTGACTGGTACCCTAACTCCACAGCCCTCCACTGTCAAACTAATTGGCTCTACTTGTGAATCCGCCCTCGGATGTGAAGATTGTGTGTGTGTGCAAGGCATATGTGGCCGCAAGCCTTGGCGTTATTAATACTTTCTGATTATAGTCTACTGGGGTCATATGATTATATAATTTCTGTATCAAATTAATGACAAAGTCTTTATGGCTGATTCTCTTTCATCTAAATTGTGCCAAGTGGCATTATGCAACTTCAGCCGAATGATTATGGCACAATAATCGTTTAAATACCAAGACATTTATGTTTTGTGGCTTATTGTGGAAATGGAAAATAACCACATGGTTCATTTTCAGTGTTATGAGAATCATCTGATTTTATTGTTTATGGGTGTATAGATAATATGATCAGCTCCATCTCAATCGTCCCAACAGATTGAGATTAGCAGATTGTCTAATTGTTCTGCTTCTCTCAATCAAACGGAGCTGACAGACCTCGGCTCTGAGGGTGTCGTTTTGGCCTGGTGTGCATTTGGTTCCGCCCTGTTGAATCTCCTTGTCCTGTGGCACCCTCGGGGAAAAGCCGGGTGCCACAAATCCAATCTGGACTTGTGGCACCCGCTCATGGCACAGATCACACTGGAGATGAGATTCCAACAAAAATAACACTTTTACTGGGTCTTTACACCAAATTACAGCTCAAACTTCTCTTCTTAAACTCCAACTTGGGTGGAGGCTCTCCAGCAGCCTCCCTGTCTGCTCCCTAGATCATGTCTCCTCTCTCCTCTGTGGACTGCAGATTCCCTTGTCAGCTCCCACCTGGCTGATCGGTAATGTGCCTCAGCTGTGGCAAGATGGCGACACGCTGTGGCCTGCTGGGGAATGTAGTCCTTTCCCCACAGTTTCTCCGTGGCAGATGCCCCGGTGTGCCACAGTTCATAGAGGGGCTTAACCCAGAGCCATTAGGAATGTAATGACTTTGCTCTCCTCGGGGCAGTAGCTGCAGCAGCAGCTGTGGCACTGTGTGGCTCCTCCTGCCTGTCTTAATAGGGCTCTCAGCATGACTGCACGGATCTAATGCAGTCAGGGTTGGGGTGCTTAATCTTGTTAGGTCCCACAGGCATATCTCTACCTGAGGGGGGACTGAATCTCCTTGAAGATGTGCTCTTCCCTAAAGTTTCCCTGAGGTTTTCTCAAAGCTTTAATTTTCAATTGCATTGAATTGCCTGAAGAGAATATGCTCACACTGCTAATATTACATATGCGGTGTAGGATGAACATTTCATTGGATGGAGAGCTGAACCATGAAGCCATCTGAGTTGTGTAGCTCAGTCGTGTTCTGGCTGTATTCATGCTGTTTGTCTCCCTGCACTGAAGTGAGAACAGGAAGCTGATTGTCCCTCCCTTCTGCTTCTCTCACCAGATGATGAATGAAGCTGTGTAGGACCTTTCTGGTCCCCTGAATTAGTTTTAGATAAGTGTCTTGGCCAGGTCTCCCTCGGAAGAGATTTCAATCTCAAGGGACTTCCTGGTTAAATAAAGGTATAATAATAAAGATGTAGATGTTTTAAATATGTTTCTAAATGCTGTACAATATGTTGCCTGTGGTTTTCTGTCTTGTGTTGATATTGCAATGCCGTTACACTAAGGTGACCTGGTCTCAACTCTTCCTGTTTCCCTCCTGACTCATCAAGAATTCAGAGCAGGAACACCAAATTCAAATCGTTGTCCAATCTTTCAATCTTCTCTCTTCCACAGAGTGCTCCTCTTCTATTTATATCTCATCAGACTGTACACGTTATACACATCACAACAAGAAATTGCTTTTTATTGCAGCCTGTCTGTGTGTGTGTGTGTGTGTGGCCTTGATTGTTTGATGTTAGTATGCTATACAAAAACCAAGGCCGAGGCTTGAATGAACACATTTCTGCTACACTGTGAATGAACCAAGTATTCTTATTGATGCTCAGCCTGCCTGTCTGGAGCGAGGCTGCATGCGCATTTACATTATGTATGAATGAAGGCCTCTCTCTTGCTTCCAATCCTCTATTTCCTCTTGTGTTTGAGTTGTGTGTATGTGTGTTGGTGTGTGCATGTGCATTCACAAATTGGTGTGCATGCACGGGTTGTATTTACACAATGTTTTCATTCCTCTGCAATTTTACACATAAAAACTATTGATAAATATATAGATTCCAACGCTCCAAATGCTGAAATGGTCCAACAGAGCCCTTGACGTGAGCTCTAGTAAAACAGGACTCCCCCAACCATTTTATTTCCAGACATAAGCAGTCAACAGAGAGACGGATGGCTCAGGCATCACCAATCTATCTGAAGATGATCCAGATATAACTAAACCACACGGCGCAGGCTAATGGATTGTTCAAACATTACCAGGCTTATCAAGAGAAAAACAAGAGAGAAATGGATGGTTCAGGCAGAACTAGTCTCCACGGAGTGATGCAGAGTGTTGTGAGAGAGAGAAAGAGAGAGAGAGAGAGAGAGAGAGAGAGAGAGAAAGGGAATACAGGGAGAGAGGTACAGAGAAGGAGAGATGGATGGGCCAGACATTGCTAGTCTATGCTGAGCAGACAGATGGCTCAGACATAACCAGTGTTTGCAGAGTTGACAGATCGGTCTGGATGGGAACATGAAATATTTAGCAGCAGTAAATGGAGAGGAAGGCAGTAGGTAGCATTCTCCAACAAGCCAAGACTGTCTTGACGGTTTACATTTGCATTGGGCTGGTCTGTCACTGTAAAGTCAGTCTCTCTCTCTCTCTCTCTCTCTCTCTCTCTCTCTCTCTCTCTCTCTCTCTCTCTCTCTCTCTCTCTCTCTCTCTCTCTCTTCATTCATAATTCTTCTTCTTCTTCTTCTACTACCTCTTGGCCTTACAAGTCACCTCCGATGAAAGTGTAGTGAGTGACAGATACTGTAAGAAAGGTCTTGGGAAATGTATTGTCCTCCACATTGTGTTTGTGTTGTGGATACTTTGGCTTGCCCTTGTGTCCTGCTGTGTGTGTGTGTGTGTGTGTGTGTGTGTGTGTGTGTGTGTGTGTGTGTGTGTGTGTGTGTGTGTGTGTGTGTGTGTGTGTATGGGAGTGTGCATGAACAGCCGCCCTGTGTCCAGTCCAGGCAGGGAACTGTACATCAGCATGACAGCGTCAAGATCTTTCTGTGACTTCTGTCCCAGAAAACAGCAGGTACCCCGAGTAACCTGCCGTCAGAGGGGAGAGGAGAAAGGGATGCACTGATTAGAAGAGATTGGGATGGAGCGATGGAGAAGGGGAGAAGGGGAGATGGGGAGATGGGGAGAAGGGGAGAAGGGGAGATGGGGAGATGGGGAGAAGGGGAGATGGGGAGATGGGGAGAAGGGGAGATGGGGAGATGGGGAGAAGGGGAGAAGGGGAGGTACAAAATGGGATGTTCGTTCGGATGTTCTTGACTACCAATGTGACCCCCTATTCAGAGGTGGCGATAGCAGTTCAACTGTTGAGCTATTGTACCTACATCCATGGTGAGGGCGAAGGCCAGTCTCCATGTCACGCACCATGTGACTCAGTCATTGCCTAAGTGACCAGCCATGATTAGATTAACATGTACAGATGACTGGAAAGCAACATGAGAATGAATGGAGGGAGAAGGGACAGATGTGAAATGCTGGCGGGGATGAAAGACAGGTGAGGTGGACCGGTGTTTGATCAGCCTGTGTGACGGACACCGAGACACCGAGACACCGAGGCACAGAGACACCGAGGCACAGAGACACCGAGACACCGAGACACCGAGGCACAGAGACACCGAGACACCGAGGCACCGAGACACCGAGACACCGAGGCACAGAGACACCGAGGCACAGAGACACCGAGACACCGAGGCACAGAGGCACAGAGACACCGAGACACCGAGGCACAGAGACACCGAGACACCGAGACACCGAGACACAGAGGCACAGAGACACCGAGACACCGAGGCACAGAGACACCGAGACACCGAGACACCGAGACACCGAGACACCGAGACACAGAGGCACAGAGACACCGAGACACCGAGACACAGAGACACCGAGACACCGAGACACCGAGGCACAGAGACACCGAGACACAGAGACACCGAGACACCGAGGCACAGAGACACCGAGACACCGAGACACCGAGACACCGAGACACCGAGACACCGAGACACCGAGACACCGAGACACGAGACACCTAGACACCGAGACACCGAGACACAGAGACACCGAGACACAGAGACACAGAGACACAGAGACACCGAGACACAGAGGCACAGAGACCCGAGGCACCGAGACACCGAGACACAGAGACACAGAGACACCGAGACACCGAGACACAGAGACACAGAGACACCGAGACACTGAGACACAGAGACACAGAGACACAGAGACACCGAGACACTGAGACACTGAGGCGTTATGAATGGAGCGGACTTAAACTGAGACTCTCCTCAGAGTGAGGGACTGTCGGAGTAACAGCTACCTGGTCATGTCAAACAGGAGGCTCACTAATTAAGAAGAAGCTTTGTGTGTGTGTGTGTGTGTGTGTGTGTGTGTGTGTGTGTGTGTGTGTGCCCCCCTAGGGACAGTAGGAGGCAGATAAGTCATTAGTCCTGTCACTTCTCTCTTGTCTTTGGTCCTGGTGAATTGACTTTCTGAAAGGGGCCAGACCTGTCACTACTACACTGCTACAGTCAGGGTGACACACCGTGAGCACCCACTGCCTGTCTGTCTACCACCCTGCCTGTCTACCACCCTGCCTGTCTACCACCCTGCCTGTCTACCACCCTGCCTGTCTGCCACCCTGCCTGTCTACCACCCTGCCTGTCTGCCACCCTGCCTGTCTGCCACCCTGTCTGTCTACCACCCTGTCTGTCTGCCAGACACTCCTCCGTACAGTTGCAATTCGATTTCTTTTCATCTCTTTCCTTTTCTCTTTCTCTCTCCATCCTGCCCTCAGTTGGTTTTTTTTCATTTGTCAGGTCTTATCTCTGGCTTTATAATCATTGTTCGTCTTTGTCCTCCTCACCCAGCCTCCCTCCCTTTCTACCTTCTTCCCTGCCTCCCTCTCTTTCTCTCTCTACCTGTTCTTCAGGCCTATCCAGTGATGTAGTGGTAAATAAAAAGGAGGGTAAACTATGAGCTTCAGTCATTCATCATCTTAAGACAAACAACAGCCAATATAAACAAAAATCTTTATACTATTTATACTGTCAGAAAAACATTAATTTATACTTTTTCCCTTTAAAGATCCTATTTTTATATCACTTATATCAGTTGATACCACTTAGTATGATGTGTACTATTTGGTCCTAAAGATTCATGTCAACCTAAAAACATACCAGGTCTGTATCAGGCGCTAGACCAAACAAGGGAAGCCCTTAAATGAGCTTGTCACTTATCAACTATCAACTGATTATGTTCAGTTTTTTACCACAGATACCAAATGTTCAGAAAGACCCAACTAGCATGAATGAACACACACAGACACACACTGGCTCAGAGTGATACAGAGTGATGTGCTGCTCTGTTGGTGAAGATAACTCTCAGCATCTCAGCAGGACTCTCAGTGTGTGTGTGTGTGTGTGTGTGTGTGTGTGTGTGTGTGTGTGTGTGTGTGTGTGTGTGTGTGTGTGTATATATGTGTGTGTGTGTTGGTCGGTAGCCCAGGGCCGGTAAAACTCAGCCAACGATTCATCAATCTCTCATTGTCTGAATGGCACAGACAAAACACACACACACACACGCACGCACGCACGCACGCACGCACACACACACACACACACACACACACACACACACACACACACGAGCAGTTAGGCAGACCTCCAAAATAAAACATAAATCATTTGTTTGAAGCTTTTTGCAGGAGTAGCAGAGAATAACAACCACACCACTACGTCTCTGTCAGCTGCCTGTTTATTTATCCACTTGTTTATTTATACGTCTGTCTGTCTGTCTGTCTGTCTGTCTGTCTGTCTGTCTGTCTGCTCGTCTATTGGACTTTATGAGCAGCATTAGCAGTCCTGTCTGCCTTTCTGTCTGTCCATCTGTTTGACTGTTCATCTACCACTCCATCCATCCAAACCGTTGGTCTGTTTATCCACCTGTCTTTCCATCTGTCTGCAATTTTGTTTGATTGTCCGTAGTTCAGTCTGCAGCGCTTTGATGGAGCAGCAGTAAATACTGAGGCTGCATTAGGTGAAACAGCAGATCTCCTCATGTCTCAATAAACGGGTAAACCTGGCTGTTGGGTTCACAAACCCTTTTATGTTCAGACTGGACCAGCCGCCGTCTAGTACTATTGACTGCAGAATATCACTATTGTTGTTATTCACTGGTGCTTGTTCTTACCTGCTTCAATTTCACATGACACAAGGACACAACAACCCCCCCCCCCCCACACACACACACACACACACACAAACATAAGCATATACACACACCCAAATTACATACATATATACCTATATATACTGTGTCTCTCCCACATACATACACATATAGTAACATAATACTTATCTTTATTTATAGCACAACACAAAGTTACTTCACAACAAAGAAAAATGACCCCCAAAAAAATCACTAAAATAGAAAGAACAATTTGGTAAACAGTATAGTATATAGTATGTTTGTAAATGAAGGCTTGAGTCAAACAAGACTGCTATGTTCTTGAAGGTAGGCTTAATATATGTAGGCATGCATACATACCTACTACATAAATATAGACATAAAGATAGATATAAATATAAATATAGTGCACATATAAACATACCTACATGCACATGTAATCATCAATATCAGGGGTGCTGCTAGACTTAAAGCACTACAGGCCCCCGGCACTCACGTCCCTCCAAGTCAGGTTTAAATCTAAGTTCACCAGTGACAGCATATTTATCAAGGGTGCCAACAACAACAACAACAACAACAACAACAACAACAACAACAACAAGTACATTCATACATTCAAACTAGTGTTTTTTCTTTTGTGAATTACAAAACACGGCTCAGTGAAAATAGATACAACAAAATAAAAGTAAGAATGATCATTTCAGTGCAAACTTGTGTCAATACAAACTGATCCAAATCATGAAGCCAATCAAAATCATTAGCCCCCCCCGGTCCCCCCCCCCCCCCCGCCAAGGTTCTGTTGTATCGCCCTCTGTGCAATTAAGACAAGTGAGGCAGGGAGCGATCGATAGCATCCACCTAGGGGACCTGTGTACCAGAGCCCACAGGTGTCTGCTGAGTGGTGTGAGAGGTTCAGGTGCAGCAGGAGCAGCAGGTGAAGCAGCAGCAGAGAACGAGCGAGTGAGTTTGACAGCTTACATGGAACGCTCAATTTCCAATGGCAACGCGTGAGCCCAGCTGACGCATCAGCTGTTTTGATTTTCCTTGATTTTTTACTGGAGCACAACAACATATTAATGGGACACGTGTCCCAGTAAATGTGGTCTAACACACCCTGGTCACCATGTGTCCTGTATGCGCCTATCTCCACTTCTGCAGCTGTTCACTCCAATTCTTCAATTCTGTCTTGGGATTGATTTGTTGTTTTTGCTCATCACCTTTCTCCGTGGGATTACACTCCGCTGGTTTTAACCGAGTGCCTGCGTTCAGCCGCAGGCGGTGCCATTTGCCTCGCAGGACAGGCCTCATTTAAGCACATTAGCAGAAATTGACTTTTAATATTGCAGATTTTTTAGACGGCCTCTGAGCAATTTCCCTCCGTGCTTTGTTGAATTTCATCTACAAAACGCTGCTGCTCTACCCTCCGTCTTTGGCTCTGTTTCTCTCTGTTAATCTCTCCTCTTTATTCCCTCTTCCTGCCCCCCACTAACATGCATTTTGACCTTATACTGCATCATATCCATGTCGCCACAATGTGAGGAGCCAGCTCTTTTTTTTCACAACGCTTAGTCACTTCAGATGGGCAGACAGGATGCCAAGCACTTCCCACAATTTATAGAATGCAATCTGCAAGTAAAACTGCAGCACATGTATGAGTGCATGTTGTCATTGTGTATTAGAGTGTGTGTGTGTGTGTGTGTGTGTGTGTGTGTGTGTGTGTGTGTGTGTGTGTGTGTGTGTGTGCGTGTGTGTGTGTGTGTTCCTTTGTATGTGAGGTGTGTAAATGTAGTTTTACATTTTCATGACACACAGAAGCAGACAAAATATTGCAGCCATGAGAGGTTATTTGAAGTGTTGATTGGAGTGTGTGCGTGTGTGTGTGTGTGTGTGTGTGTGTGTGTGAGTGTGTATATACACCCGTTTCTGTGTCCTTTATCTGTTTGTGCGTGTGTTCATATGTCTACAGTTCACAGTGCACTTACAAAAAGATGACTCAGTAGGATATGAACATAGCGCTGCTTGTGGTTTTTAAGGCAGCAGGATCCTATAAACAGCAGGTGTCACAAGTCTGAGTACTGTGTACAGGCCCTGGGCCACGTGCACTTTTCACCCCAGAATCACACCACAGTCATTACAACGAGCAAGCTATTCTACCATTACAAGAACCACATACGCACGCACACACACACACACACACACACACACGCACAGCTTCATGAATTATTTAAGCCAAAAAACAGAGTTGCATTGAAAAGCTGTTTCCGAGCTACTTTCTCCCACCCAGTTTATCAGGGGAATCGATGACCGCAGTAATGAACAAGCCTTGTAGACACCCAGACAGTATAGTATCGATATAGTAGTAATACTCACACACACACACACACACACACACACACATAACACAGATATGCCAAGATAGACACCAAACACAAACACACACACACTCCGAAACAGAAGGAGCGACAAATCTTTTGTCCCCCGACACAGAATCATCCGTCAGAATCTGACTCATGTGCATTATTAAAAACACGGATAAGATGAATCTCCGGGCGATGATCGAGTCTCCGGGGAATTCCACGGTAAAAGAGAAAGCTTTAGTCTTGACAAATATTACGCCCCGAGCAATGATGCAGTAATGTGAGAGGAACAGAGCAAGACAATTCTTCTCCTCACTTCTCTGTGAGAAATAAGTTGTTCTTTGTGAGATGTGTGTTTTATCCCAGCGGGTCACAGCAACCACAGGACAGCATTGTCAGTTGCCATGGCACCTGTTCCAGAGTGACAGGCTTGTGAGGCCGGCCTATTGTGGTGCAGCGTGGCAAAATAACCGCACAAATTAAGAAATCACATGAATTATCTGAGCCAATGGCTACAATTTGCCACCTCGGGGCCCTCCGCTGGCTTGGTGTATGGGAGCCAGGAAGGGACACAAAAGACCAAATCTAAAGAGAGCAAATTGTACAGACGGTTGTTAGCTGAACAATAGTGCATGTAATAGAAAGCTGGATGAAGGCTGCAGCAGGGAGATGTATCTCATGAGCAGGGCATGGTGGCATCGCTTTACACTTTTGCCCAAGAATGGGGAAGAGGATGAAGAGGATGAAGAGGATGAGTCTGTATTACAGGGAATTCAGTTTGATGTCCTTACAGCGTTGTTTTGTTTTCCCGCTGCTCTGTCAGCTCAGTTGTTCATCATGTTTGGACAGGATGTGAGAATCAACTGCAGTGTGTCCGCTGCATAGACCTACTTGACATTAAACTTTTACTATGCCGCGTAGTGTGTCAGGCAAACATTTCATATATTTGATTTACAGTATATTTCTTCTTTTCATTTTGTTTTGAAGCTGTGTTTGTTTTCTTTTCTTAATTTGCTATTGAAATGTATTTTAAGTTGTGAAATTTACTTTGTCATTATTTGCCTTCCTGTTAAAGTAAATGAATAAATGGCTGAGTAAAGGACAAATACTATGCTTGCTCAGGGAATGAACGCAGTGCAGAAAACATAACTTCCTCATGTCAATCAAATATTTAATTATAGCCTATAGCTGTTATTAAATTAATAAATAGCTGAGCAGGGACTAAATATTTCAAGTTGATTTGATCCATTACCACAGTTCATCCCACATTTACTTCTTTACTTTGAGCTCTGACCACTTAATCAGGTAGTTCAGTCACATCATGCTCAGTCCTTCCAAGACTCACACAGTCCATCCATTCTGAGCTGTTTAGACCGGTAGGAAGAGCCAGGATTGCGGCTTAGCGTTGAATCGTTAGTCCAACCTTCAGCTCTTCTTTGCAGCTTAAAGAGCAAATGTGAAGTGAATTCCTTACGGAGAGGCAAGGCCAGAATACTCCAAAGGCCTGGTGTCAATAGTCACTGTGATACTAATGAGGCTGAGGCACAGAGACCTGGCCTGCCTCCCGGCTACCACCACCACAAGAGATGGAGGAAGAGGGAGGAGGGAGGAGATGGTGGGACAAAGGGACAAAGGGAAAGAAGGGGAGGAGAGGAGCAGGTGAACAGAGCAGGAAGTGAAGTACCTGGAGGAGGAGTGGAGGGCGGCGGCAGGAGGGTTTGAAATATTGATGTTGAGCTGGCATGGTACAACACAAAGTACATTCCAGGAAGTTTTTGAAGGGGGCCTACATGGAGTATTTTCTCTCTCTCTCTCTCTCGCGCTCTCTCTCGCTCACTCGCTCGCACACACACACACACACACACACACACACACACACACACACACACACACACACACACACACACACAG
>JAXDDW010000112.1:1285000-1290000 GCA_034670385.1 Hoplostethus mediterraneus | reverse complement strand
GCAAACCGTGTCATAAACACATAAACACACAGCGTTTGGATTCACGCACATGGCTGGTTGTGTGTGCGTGCGTGTGTGTGTGCGTGTGTGTGTGTGTGCGTGCATGTGTTTGTGTGTTAGTGTGTTTGGTTGTGTGTAGTGATGTAATGGTATATAAAAAGGGGCTTTAACCTCAGCAAGTCAGCAAAAAGGCAAGTAAATGCTGTACTGACTTCAGGAGGGTTTGCCTTTGCTACATGCCTGTTTGTGGTTGTGAATTTATTTGTGTCCGTCATGTGTGCATGTATGTGCAGTGATGCCAGCAGGGATTCTTATCGAGCGGTAAGCCCCCTGATGTTGCTTATGCAACCAGGAACTGATGAAAGGGCAAGAAAAGGTGTTGTTGCACTTCAGAAACACCTCTACTCTCCTCTTCCATCTCTCCTGCGCCTCCATCTCTCCTCCATCCGCCACACTTCATGCAAAGAGTTTCGTTCCAAAAGGAGATAGCCGTCATTTAAAAATATAACATCCACTCTTAGTTGCTGGCATTGGAACTGAAACTCATTACAGAATATTATTGGTGTTGTTGTTGTTATATTCCACTGTGGATCAGTTTTATTGTTTGAACTTCATGTAGCACGTTTTCTCCAAAATGTACAACATTGTTTTTCTTGTAATGAAACTCTCCTTCTATCCCTTCTTCCATACCTCCTATCCTCTCCCCAATCAGTCTACACTTTTCACCTATCACCTTTTAATCCACCAATCATTCCTCACTTTCAGCTATGTTTATCCATCCACCTTCCCTCCACTTCCAGGCAGCTTTTCCCTCCCAATGTTGAGGCTCTGTCAGTGGGGAGAGATCAGAGGCATGTTTCCCCTCTCCCACAGAGCAGAGTGAAGGATTACACCTCGGCTAGCGTACTGACAGCCTTAAGGGTTGCAGCCTCTCTTTGCTCCTCATGTCTGGTAAAGATTTTACAGCCTTGGGCGGTCTACAAAGTTTTTCTGTAATCAGTGGAGTAAGACAGACTTTTTGGAGCCTGTTACAAGGTAAAAATGCAATGGATGCTCGTGTTGTTTTTAACAAAACTGCCAGACTTCCCACTGAGCAAAGATCCGTCTTTGAACGTCTTTGTTGCACGTTGAAAAGACGTCAATGAACGTTTTCATGACGTCTGTTTATGACGTCTTCTGAACGTCCAATGTTGACGTCCACAGGACCTGGACAAGGTTAAGAATGAGTTCAAATGTGAGAGAAACATGAACATGAATGAACTTTATTCATCTCATACATGCAGTGAAATTATTTTTCTGCACACCCCTGACATACACACAACATATCACCCCACACACACATGCCTTTGTCAGGTCAGAGGTCAGAGCGCAACCATTGAACGACGCACAGTTTTGGGGTTAAGTGTCTTGCTCAAGGGCACTTTGTGGTGTTGGTGGGCAGTGTAGCTTTGACACCAACCATTTTTTTCAGTCACCGGCCTCTCTAACCCGCTAGGCCAACCTGCCGCAACGTCAGTTCCTTGACCGGGAACCGAACCCGGGCCACGGCAGTAAGAGCACCAAATCCATTAGACCACCAGGGAACGTGGTCATCGGAGAGGGGAGCTCCTCAAAGTGCTCCTTCGACAACAATGTTTCTCCTCTCCTTCTGAGATCAGCCTTGGCGATGTCCTGCCGTCCCCTCCTAAGTCGCCTCATTCCACAACCATGAGGTGACCTGAAAGCCTCTATAGCCTCACCTGGGCTTTTGCTTCTGCAGGTACCGCAGCTGCAGCCTTCCTGGCCTGCAGGTACGTACCTCTCTCTGCAGAAAGCTCTTTTTCCAGCCTTCCTTCTTCTCGGTGTCCACGAGACATGCACCGACCACCTTCTGGCCACAGCTCCTTACAGCTGCTTCCATGACAGAGCTTTTGAACAAGGTCCATTCCGACTCCATGTCCCCAACCTCCACCTGGACAGAGTCCTCCACCAGGCGCTCCCAGCAGACCCTCACCCCGACAGGCCTACCAGGGCCTCTCTGGCAGCCGCCCCCGCCATCTGATCTGACCCACCACCAGATGGTGATCAGCTGACAGCTCAGCCCCTCTCTTCACACGAGTGTCTCATAGGAAGCACACACGTATGCTGTATGTGCACACACGTATGCACATGGAGCACAGCATGGGATTTGAATGGGATAAAGCGGAGGACAGGCAATTACACGCATATATAACAACCCATCCTCTTGTGTTTGTTGATGATAACTGAGCATCTCTCTCTGTCTTTCTTTGTTCTCCATAATTGTCTCGCTCAAATCCTCCCTCGTTCTAATGTCCACCCTCCTCCCGTCACACCGCCCTCTGCTGTCATCATTTTCAGTCCTACTGTGTGGAGACCTGCGCTTGCGTTTTGACCAGCCACAACTGCTCAATTACACCTCATTGCCTGCAGCGGGACGAATGTGCTTCTGCCCTGTCAGCAGAATGGGAATGCGTCCCCACAATGCCTCACGGTGTATCAGTTAGTAGAGTTGCTCTCAGCCCGGTGAAAGCAGTGGCCTGAAACCTTCCTTACTCTGCTCACTATTCCTCCATTTGGCTTACGGACTAATCTCACACTCTCTTTTTCTTCCTCATCACTTCACATCCTTTATCTGTCTCTCGCTCTTTGTCCTTTGCCCTTCTCGTATTCTTTCCATTCCATTTTCTTCTGTCACCACCCCTCCAACCCTCCTCTCCATTTCCTCTGTCCTTATTGTCATTTAATCTTACACCCCCCCCCCCCCCCCGTCTGATCTCTTTCATTCACCCCCATATTTTCTCCTTTCATCTAGCTTCTCCCCTCTCTCATCTCCTTCCTCTCTGTCTCTCTCTCTGTCTCTCTCTCTCTATCTCTGTCTCTCTCTCTCTCTCTCTTCCTCCTTGAACTGCACAGTATCTATCCTTCTGGAGACAGAAGGATAGGAGGACCAGTCTAGAAGCTATGGCTCTGCCCACTGCCTGTTTATTAGCTCTGTAAATTCTTTGTGTGTGTGTGTGTGTGTGTGTGTGTGTGTGTGTGTGTGTGTGTGTGTGTGTGTGTGTGTGTGTCTCCACATCACATCATTTCCATGTCTTTTTGAGGACAGCTTTCACAGACAGATTTCACTCTCTGCTTTCCTTCCATCTCTGACAGCGCTGTAACACAACTCGACGGGGAAAGTTGTCCTAATGAGAATCACCCTCCTTCCCCCCTATCCTTCCTTTCCTCCCTCATTCCCTCCTGCCTCTTTCCGTCTGGTCCTCAGAGCTGACACTTTTCTCTCTCTCTCTCTCTCTCTCTCTCTCTCTCTCTTTTTTTCCACTCTCACCTCTGTGTCTATTTCTGTCTCTCTCTTCCCACTCTGTCAGTCATCCAGTGGTTCACCTTAGTCAGTTTCTCTTTATTCTTCGTTGTCTTCCTCTCTCACTGTTTCTCTGTTTGTTTACCTTCCTCCGTTTCTCTGAATCAGGTTGTCAGTGAATTGCTTTATTTATTGATTTCTATTAGCTGGCCGCAGTTCCATGCAGAGGCTCAGGGGCCGCCCATCAATACCCACCACAACGACCAACATGCTTGTTAGTCAAGACTGTACACACTCCACCAATTATGTTGACAGTGCAGTAAGTTGTAAGTATGGGTGACGAATATTCACGGTAACATCGGGGTTGTACATACCTTACATACAATACCTTAACATGGAAATCCACAAGATCTTTTTCTTATTTTGGCAACATCCTTGGTGATGAGCGATAATTGCATTGATGTTTTGGCACTGCACTTCCCAGAGATCACTTTGCAATCAAACAGCGTGGCCAGTACTACTGACTTTTCTTGGAATTTCTGTTGATGACGTTTGAGTTGCTGTAGGTAGCGCTCTCTTCTGACTCACTACCCACTTCTTCTTCTATTAATTCCAAACAACTGCTGTTGCTGGAAATGTAAAACACATCACATCCTGAGCACCAGAGGATTTTTTCCCAGGAAAGACCCGACAAGCCCCGTGGTTAGAACATTTTAAAAACGTTTGGAAAGGTTGAATGACTTTTGTGTTATGTCAGTAGCAAAATGGGCATTTATTTATATGAAAATGTCTCATAGTATTACTTCTTGTAATAGATTTCTTCGATGCATTACCTGGGAATGCTGTACAGTATTGGTTGTGTAAGATGAGGAGTTGCTATGGTGATTATCTTAACATGCCAGGCAGCATTGGTCACTTGAGCTTCTCCCCGACCTTAACCCCTCGAGCACCGTTACATACCGCTGCTGCATGAACGTGCATCAACAATTAGACCTGATATTTCCAGTTATACGTGCACACGTGTATTACACAGCTGCACTCACAGTCTTCATCCTGCTACTGGTCCCGACTTGCTGCCAAAAAATAGAAATATGGAAATATTACTTAAATTATGCAATGTAAAATGTTGAGGCAGTTTCATCACTTAGAACCGACAACTGACGTTTAACTTTTGAATACTTTCATACTTTACTCGTCTTCCCTCGGGGGGGCAGAGAAGTTGAAAACGTTGAACTGGGATTTGAGTTCAAAACACTCGACTGCCGTTCTACAGTGGAGAGCTGGTAGGAGCTTTGCGAAGGGCACAGCGGGCCGTTTATCTGAGTGAGTTCAATGGCTTGGAGGGTTTGTAAATAACTCCGTGAGGAAATAGATGAATAAATAAGCCGCAGGGGAGTCAATCCGCCATCGAAGCAGAGAATACAAAACACCCTTCATGGAAAGACAGAGGAATAATAGTGGTATCTCAGCCGGCCTGGCCTCCTTGAGACAACGTCATGATGTATACTCTATGAATGATGAGTAGGGTGATTTCCATAATTCCCTGCCCGGTGCTTTGTCACCTGGACGTGCACGTAGGTTGACAGGCCGGACGGGACGCGTTCCATTACCAGATGGTGCTTCCTCCTCTCACGGTTCATTTGGGCCTTCTTTTACTGGCAGATCTCAAAAAGACCGGCTTGGCAGGTGCGGTGAAGTC
>JAXDDW010000112.1:1265000-1280000 GCA_034670385.1 Hoplostethus mediterraneus | reverse complement strand
TAAAATCGTAGGATGGTCCTGTGATGTGTGTTTAGGGTTAGTTGAGACAGGAGAACATGACACTACAGTGGTCAAGATGAGCTGTAAAAGCATGTAAAAGTACTTGTGTTATTTAAAGACCACAAAATCTTATCTAGTAAAACATTTTTGAATGAGTTTTTAGTGTGAAAGGTAACTCCTACATCCTTGGGTACAGTCAGTCTGTCAGCTCAACCTTACTCGTGCTGTGTTTCTATTTTCTCTATCTCTACGTCAGAGGACCAGAATCATCCAAACATTGATGTAAAGGTCACCGGGTTTTTTTCCACCATACCTGTCTGACCTTACTTTGAAGGTCTACCAACACAGCTAAAGTTTTTTAAGGCTTTCCACCTATACACATCATCTAGACCTGAGAGATGTTGCAGTCTGCTGCCATTCAAGCACTGTAACTTCTGAGTGATTTGCTTCTGCAAAGCGTATTGTCACAGCATGCTGTAATTCTTCTGTCGCGTTGTTGCTA
This sequence comes from Hoplostethus mediterraneus, assembly GCA_034670385.1. Taxonomy (NCBI): domain Eukaryota; kingdom Metazoa; phylum Chordata; class Actinopteri; order Trachichthyiformes; family Trachichthyidae; genus Hoplostethus; species Hoplostethus mediterraneus. The sequence goes on along the minus strand of JAXDDW010000112.1, from coordinate 1,279,498 downwards.
AAGGCTTGTAAAGGCTGTTTACCAGCATTTGATGAACAGCCGAGGGAACTGAAAATGACACAGGGTGATGTTTCAGGGAAGGGACGCAGGCAGGCCAGACAGGGAAAGTAATGGGAAATGACCTTTAGGTGTACACAGAAGAAGCTGAGAATGAAAGACCTCTAAAAGCATAGTCCTATCCCCGAGTGCTCCCTCCTTCCAAGTCCTATCCCCGAGTGCTCCCTCCTTCCAAGTCCTATCCCCGAGTGCTCCCTCCTTCCAAGTCCTATCCCCGAGTGCTCCCTCCTTCCAAGTCCTATCCCCGAGTGCTCCCTCCTTCCAAGTCCTATCCCCGAGTGCTCCCTCCTTCCAAGTCCTATCCCCGAGTGCTCCCTCCTTCCAACTCTCCAGACAAAATGCGTCTGGCGTTTTCCTCTGTTTTCCTCACACTGTTTCATTTTCTCCAACTTTTACAGTGTCTATGAGAGATGGCCACAAGTCCGTCTCTCAGTCGTAGCTCAACCTTCTCCAGAGAGTCAATATTTGGCGACCCTCTGAAAGTCAAGTCCTCCCAGACTTTACATATCAAGTGCTGACTTCCCAGTTCAAACAGAACATTCAGCGGAGAGAATGCAATATACTGTTGGACTTGAACCCACGGCGCTGCAGCTCGTTTCAGAGCACGTTTCTATTGCAGCGATGTCGTCAGCCTCGTGTCGTACCGCAGCCTCGCCCGGAGCAGTCGCAGCCCGTTTGAAGTCAACGAAAGAGACAGAAGAACTGACAGCACACTTCATCTTAACGCTCACTAAGAGACCAATGATAAATAAAAGACTTGTCTCTTGTGCCAGAACATGGCTAGACACTAAACGCTTTAAGGCAAGCACACTGGTGTTTGTGTGTGTGTGTGTGTGTGTGTGTGTGTGTGTGTGTGTGTGTGTGTGTGTGTGTGTGCGTTGCCTTCTAACAACACTCTTGTTCTTCTACTCACTCTCTCTGTTTCTCACTCTCTCCATCGCTTGTTTCTCTCAGTGATGTTTGTCAGGGTGGTCATAACAGCCGCACAGTAAAGTGACATATGGTGTTTAATAATTGAACAAATACTTCTGAAGGCCTATCACTCCACAGAAATGGCAAAATCCCCTAATTTGATTCAGTCACTTTGAGCAGTAATGTATGCACTCTGAGAAAAACAATGACATTTTTATGACCTGGTTTGTTTTTTTTTTTTATTGCTCATTAAATCTGATGAGCCTCGGCTCGGCTGCAGACGGGGACTGAAGTCAAACGATGACAGACAGACGCCCACGCAGACTCATATACTCCCCTTCACTGAATATGCACACACACACACACACTAAAACAAATGAGTCCAGATTGACCCTCATGCTCAGAATTCTTGGAAATCAATTTCTGATGGTTCTTTTAGTGCCGCCACTCTGATCACATTTCAAGCTTATTTCATGCAGACACACACAGTCTATCTCTCGCTCTTTTACTCTCTCTTGCTCTCCCTTTATTACCTCTCATGAGTTTCTCACCGCCGTGCACATAAGCGTTTCCTCTAATTGTGTTTTTCATCAGGAAATCACTGTGCGTGTCAAATAAATCTGTCACAGCCGAGCGTCCCGACACGAACCCGCAGCACTGCTTCTTATTGTTTCAGCTCCTGTATCTCGCTTGAGGGGACTGGCTGATAACACTGAAGCATGCTGTGTAATGTGGTGTTTTTGATAGGCCGTTCGGTAAGCACTGCTCCATGCGGAAACGGTGAGCCTCGTCAATATTTTAGCAGAGATGCAACCACACAGAAGTGGCCTGATAACACTGGTATGTGTGTGTATTATTGACACGTCTGACAAGTCTCTCTCTCTCTCTCTCTCTCTCTCTCTCGCATCCTCTCTCGCTCTCTCTCAATTCTTTCCATTCGGCCACCCGTCGATCTCGGACAAACTTGTTTTTGATGTGGCCTCGTTTCTCTGCTTCTGGGCTTCTTGTTTTTCCTCTCAGCTGGTGAAGGATGGACGGTCTATCGGGACGATGAGATTGCGGGTGACTGTAAATTGTGTCCAGAAATCTATCCAGCAAAAAAAGAAAAGAAAATCCAATCCATTTCAACTTTCTTCCGATTCCAGAGGAGAACTTCTTCTGCTACCAAGGATCACCATGTTGGATGCTACAAACACACTCAAGTAAAGGCAATGAAATATATTTGACAGTATTACGACAATCTCCTTTGGTTTGACTAGACCAGAACTTGACCTTGGCCACCACTCAGCCTGCGGACCCAGGTTACTATGGAGACAGTAGTATGCCCGTCTTTGGGGGGAGGGGGTTAATGATCAACTTCCTTTTACAGCTAGACTACTTCCTAATGAGCTATTAATGCTGTGACTGGACCGCGTGTACAGTGTGATAGCGGATGTAGAAAGTGAAGTGTTTGCGGTGCCACTGACTCTTATTGGTCTTATTGCCACACCTGCAACTTCCTGGTGTAATTCAGGTATCGCCTACTGTACAGGTGCAACAGCAAAGGACACACAGGAAAGAACATGACTTGCAAGGGCTCACACACTCAGCTCCGATACACACACACACACACACACACACACACACTAATACCAAGCTTGTAAGGCCTCTGAAGAAAGAGATGGTGTGTTTTCTTGCCCATTATCGTCTTTCTGTGATCAGCTCCTTAAATGTCTGTGTTCTCCCTCGGTCTTGTCAGGAGAATCTCCCCAACTAGGATCTATTCAGCATCAGACTCACTGGAAATATTTGCTGATGTGCTCATTAAAACCAAACTGGGACAGTTGGGCTGGAACCAGCGTGCAACAACACAATGTTGATCCTGGCCTCTCCACTTAGACCCCTGCAGGTCCCACAGCAGGTCTCTGTCCACCAACTGTCACCCTTATTTCCATCACCACAGGAAAGAGGGAGAGAGAGAGAGTGTGTGTGTGTGTGTGTGTGTGTGTGTGTGTGTGTGTGTGTGTGTGCGCGTGTGTGTGCGTGTGTGATTTTGATATTGAATACTTTTACTGTGCTGATCTACTCAATAGTACGTGCACGTGATGTCTCCCAGCTGAAGTTAGACTCCAGCCCAACGCCTTCTATTCATAAATAATTGTTCACAGAAAACAAAGGAAAAACAGAAGCAAGAGAATTAAGCCCTTAAGCCCTTTGTGAGTAAGAGCAATACAAATAAAATGTGATTTGATTCAATGCAACATCGCAAGAAAGTATATGGCTAAATATCTGAAAAATATAACTGCATCGGAGGATGAGGCTTTCGAACTTCACCTGACTTTGACATGAAAGATGAGAAAAAAATAGTCGTTTTTCCACCGCAGGAACCGAACTAGTTCCAGGAACTTCGACCTTTCCCACCGGTGGAACTAGCCCCGGGAAAGGTTCCTCTTGGATAGTTAGCGAGGTAGTACTTTTCGGGGGACCAGAAACCATTGGGGCGGAGTTACAGTACAAGCTACGCAAAAAATGTCCGTCCGTCCGTCCGTCAACCTGCCATAGAAAACTTTTCCAGTGTACCTACCTGATACCAAAACTTCATTGGGGCAAATGGAGCAGGATCTACAGCGGCTCAATCAAGTAGGAGGGGCCAGTCTTCTCAGCTGCAGTCCCACTTCATGAACTAGACTGATCAGGCACTTGTATTTTAACATAAAAAAGTGACATAATGCAACTTTAAGTATTGGATGAATGGATTTATCAGTACTTATCATCTTCACAGAACTCCAGTTGGTGAGCCTACATTTCATTTTCATTGTGTTTGTGTTCATGAAATGTCATGCATGCTACTGCGTGCCATTTTATCACATTACTCCATTTTTTCATTTGGATATAGAATGTGCGCATGAGTGAACTAAACTAGGAAAAGAAAAGGATGCTGGTGAAAGAGAAAGAGTTGAAGTGTGAGTCTGCTGCGGGGGGGGGGGGGGGGGTTGGGGGGGGGAGTAGTGATTGGGAGCTGAGCAATTCAGTCTAGACAGCCTCTCACATAGACCATCATTGTTATGCTCAATGGGGATTTTCTTTAAATATTTGTACCCAGGCTGCTATTGATTCACAGTAATTGATTTTACAATACATATGTGTGTGCGCGTGCGTGCGTGCGTGTGTGTGTGTGTGTGTGTGTGTGTGTGTATGTACACGTATGTGAGGGAGTCAGAAACACTTTGTACTCCTCGCCAAAGCCCCACCCTACTGTCACCGCGGAAACGAAACAATTGGTACCTGTCGCCTGGCAACATTGCCTGGTATCGCTGGGACACAGAGCTGCTGGCAGAGAACAGAACACTCTCTCTCACACACACACACACACACACACACACACACACACACACACACATACAGCTTTCCCAGAGCTGGCTCGTTCCACGTCCCCTGCGTTTTAATTGCAGATTCTAATATCCAGCCTCTCTACACGTTTCACACGTCAAGATCAGAATGTTTGCACACATATTTGTTCCATGTTCGCGACGTAGCTGAGGCACCTGCCGTATCAAGGATGTACTGTACATCTTTTACCTACTTACTGTACGCCGAGATGAAACATGAGGCCCTCAAGAGACTCAAACGTTCAAACGCTTTGTCTTTCTTCCTCTCTGTTCATATATATTCACTGGGAGGTGGAATCTGCAGTCAGGGGGTTTAAATGGAGCATCTCTCATGATGTCTACCTACACACGCGTATACACAAAAACACACACACTCACACACACACATACACACTCACAGATACAGATACATGCGCACTGTACGGTGCCAGAAGGAGATTGGCTATGACAGCAACATATTTAGTTTGCTATTTATTGCCCCTCTGTCACACACTGAGAGGAGGGGGAACAGGCGGAGGAGGAGATGAGGGTGATGGGGTGTTTGCCTCAGAGGGTGATTGGACCATGTGTCATCCTCATGTATGTGTTTGTTTGTGTGAGAGGGGGCGAGGAGCTTCATATATATCTTATGCCTGCAAGGTTCTAACTTGACTCCCTGTACGTATATATATATTTATCATGTAATACTGCATGACTTCCATAGGACTCTTGACAGATGCTGGTCTCCATCCCTTCTCTTTTGGGCCTCTAGGGGCTGTGGTTGAAAATAAAAGTACACAACATTCCTCTCCCCTCGCAACATTTGACGCGACTAAGATTGGTTTGAGTGCGCTGAAGACCTGCTCGATTTGTGATCACCTCAATGACAGAAAGAGTACGGGTTTGATCCCTGCAACAGCCCCGTGTCCCGTCGAAGTGTGGATGAGAATACAAAATGACATCCACTTTTAAACTTTTTCAATATCTAAGCTCTCTGCGTCCCATTCACCCGCCTAGTAGAAAGAATCCTGCTGCTCAGTCAAACCTCTCTGGCTGGAGAAGTTACAATAATACATCCCTGTACTGAAGTCTGAAGTCTATGCACACCCATGCATAAGGTAAAGGTGCATGTAATACACCACACACACACACACACACACACACACACACACACACACACACACACTATGACAGGCCAGTATCCCCTTGAGCCGTGAACTATAAACCCTTGGAGGAGGGTCAGCTTGAGGTCAAAGAGTTCAACTGGGGATCAGCCACTGTTTCTGTCCCTAGAGATAGAACAACCCCCCCCCCCACACACACACACACACACACACACACATGCAAAGGGGTCATGGGATAGGACTCCTATCACATGGCTGGCTGATCCTGCAGCAGAGGCAGCAGGACAGATGATGGGCTGATATGCAATCACTTTTATCCTCAATATCCTCTTATGCCCACTACCGATCTAAAGATAGTGAATAAAAGGTGTTGCCTTTTATAGAGGTAGCGCAAAACTCCAAATGAAAATGAAATGAATGAGTCTACAGCACGTTCTGACTCTTAGAAGAGACAAATCACCGGGTAATGTGTGGATGGTCCTGCTGTTTTTCCTCTCTTCTTCACCAATAAATTCACTGAGAAAACGAGTTCTCTTCAACTGCATCATTTCCCACGATCCTCTTCCTCACAAGTTGTTACAGGAGCCAGAGGGTATTTCCATTCTGCCTCCCCTTCAGTCAGCCTGTGTGAAGCCGGAGGAAACACACATTATCGGTCGTTAAATGTCAAATGCCAGCATGTTTGTGAATGACCTGCTGATCACACAACTGATCACATGTCGATCACTCTCGCAGGCTGACATGTTATTCGCTCCCGTGGAAGGTATCATGTGTCTCATCCTATAAAGATCAGCTTGTCTGCCCTCCCAGTGTTAAACCCAGACTGCTATGAGGATGAGGACAAAAAAACATGAAAAATACACAATAGTAATAGTAATAGTGTGAACATTTCAACATTTGCAGCTTGGTCATTGGCTACAAAGTCCCAGTCTGAAATCTTATTTTCAACATTTCACTCAAAAATTTAATTATTCCAGCTACCATGAAAAAAACTACCCCAGATGAGGACAAATGTTTTCAATTATGTAGCAGGTTCAAGTATTATTTGAACTTTGTTTAACTTATGCTCATGACTGGTCAGGAGATTTTTTTTTCCTTGTTTCTCAAAGTTCTGAAATAGAAATCTGATGATTGCCAAATATGCCCCGTAGCTGGTGTACATCTGGTTTTACAGAATACATTTCCATGTTTCTCCTCTTCAGATCAACCTTGATGTTCAGAGGAGTGAGAGGGGGAGTGGGTAGAGAGATGGAGAAGGAGAGGAAGAGAGAAAGCCTTATTTCACCCGATTAGTTCATCTATCAGTCAGATGACAGGAGGCTGGCCTGGTGGAACAACGCTAGCTAGAGGCTAGTCAACGGCTCCACCATTCACTATGGAGGTCATGCTGATGATCCCGAAAGAATAGCATTCTGTGTGTGTGTGTGTGTGTGTGTGTGTGTGTGTGTGTGTGTGTGTGTGTGTGTGCATTTGTTCTTTATTTCAATGGTTCTTTGCCCATCAGACCCTTTTCTTAAAGGAATACACCAAGTTTTTGGCTCATTGGTCAACTTACCAAGCTACATTATTTTTTCACAAAACAATATTGCCTCATTTTCAGTCCACTAAATCCACACATTGGTGAAGAATGAGACCAACCTATTCCATCCTTTGTGGTTGGGCACGACCAGTAGTGTTGAGCTACCAGGGACTAGTTTCCCTCATGGGAACTGAACATGGTGGGCAATGGGAAACGTATAACCAAAAATCATGAATACTGTACATGCTTGCTCACTTGAAATAGTTAAAATAATAATAATAATCCTCCCCTCTCTCTCTCTCTCCTGGTGTTGTTGTCTCTGCATGTCTTTCAAAGACAAGTCGAGGCCTGTGTGTCTTTAATCTTGCATTAATCCCTCATGAGAGCAGATATTCTATCTTCAAGTCTGCTGATAAAATCGTAGCGCCGCTCTCTGCAGTGCGTACATGCTCCGATTAATCCTTTGATTAGGTTTAATCTGTGACTATTACAGTATTTACCGACATGACAACAAAGGCGCTGATGTTGATGTTCCTCATTGCTTGAATCTGCTTTGTTGGAAATGAACCGTCCCCGGAATTATAAAATGCTTCGTTCCCTAAAGGGCATCAGAGGAAGTATCACATGAAAAACACACACACACACACACACACACACACACACACACACACACACACACACACACTCACTCAAAGGTGTGTTATTCTCATGTGTGAGTACACCCTGTGCAGAGAGATGCATTTTCTGTGCCCCCCCCCCACTTCCACCTTTCAAAGCTGCTGCCCAGGGACTCTTCAAAGGCGCTTTGATTACCAGGCAGCCCATAACTAGCAGCATCCAGCCACCAGTCCATCAAACACACACACACACACACACACACACACGCGCACACACACACACACATGCCTGAGTAAACTCCCACCACTCATTCAGACTACATCAAGAAACCATGTATTTTTCCATGTAAGTCTCTCTGCGTGTGTGTGTGTGTGTGTGTGTGTGTGTGCGTGTGTGTGTGTGTGTGTGTGTGTGTGTGTGTGTGCATGGATGAGTGCATGCATCACACGTGTGCACACGTACACGTGAGCATTTAAATGCACGGGTGCATGCGCGTGTTTGTCGGACTGCACATAAGCCATTCATGCTTCATATCGCGGTCCATTCACGTACCGGTCCTGATTAATATGAATGAGGCAGCTTTACTGTACCGCACTGCATGTTCACACAGATAGAGAGGGAAGACAGAGAGGAACAGAGAGAGAATGATGAGAGAAATGATCGCGAGTGATCGTGAGAGAGGAAGAAAAATGAAGGAGAGAGAGAAAGAAAGAGCTGATATGAGTGTACTAGCTTTCCAGTGCTGCTGACAAGGTCTACATCAGACCACCTGTCTAATGTGCAGTGGCAGTCAACAGCCTTTCTGCTGGTCCATTTAAACTGAACTTAGGTCAGCAGATGGACACATCGCCTGTTTCCACCTGATTCATGTGGAGTACATAGCATCATAATAATAACGTGATACAGTATTGATTTCTTTTTGCTTGCCCTCCTCCACTGGGAGGTCAGAGGTCACGGTGATCTACAGAAAGGCATCACTGGAGGGATTCAGATATCATTCTCTCTACTGATAGAATAGTATAATATGTGTAATGAGAAAATGAGAGAATTGGTTTATTCTGTGTGTTTCAGTGTTTATTCTATGTGGGTAAGATTTCCTGTGACTTGAGCAGGATTGACTTAGCCAAAACTCAGGAACAGGAAGAGGACTGCCTCACTCTGAATTGCTCTACTTGTTTGTACGTGAACAAATACCCAGACGAGTACAGATGTTGTACAGTCCCACAGCGCCTAGTTAGGTGTGCAGCATCAGCTGTCTGTTGCTGTAGTTTACGTTACTACAGTCCTGGAAGAATCATTCATCATCCACCCAATGAAGAATAGATCCTCTCTACTATATCGCTACGCTCCGGTAGGTTAGCCTGTTTGACAGAACGTTTCATTAGCATTGGCCAAACTTAAATTCCTCACATGTTACTCAAAACTCAAATCAGTTGCAAAGCTGAACACGTTAGCAAGACTGAAACCCCGGGCAAGTGAGAGAGAGGCGTTCGGTGTTAGGGGTGTCTGATGACTCGATGTAGCTCCTGATGCCCACATCTCTCACCATGGGAAAGATAACTCACGTCCTTACACGAGTTTATTCCAGTTCCAAGAAACTCAAGGAGACCAAAGTCATCAAATTCCTACTGCTATCAGCTCCAGTTCCATTTTAAAACACGTCTAAGCACTGCAGCTGAATGAGTATCTCCTACAATCACAACGCCAGTCTGAATGAGTTTCAGACGTACAGTTGAGGAGTCAGGGTAGGTTGTACAGCTGTGTGTCTTTCAGTCGGCAGGAATCAGTTGTTATTCCTACTTTCCGCTGTTAATCACTGATTTTGGCTTGTTTGTACATTTCCAAATTGTTAGCGAAGTCACTGGAGGGGGGCAGCTTTTGTTCTACGGCATGCTGTTTCACCCGGCTTTGTGTATTGTGTCGCATCTTTACTTGATTCTTTCATTCTTTACTATTTTGCTGCTTGCTGTCATTTCTATCTGTTTATGCCCCTTGTTTTCCCCTCGTTTATCGTCCTCTCTCTTTGTCTCTTCCTGTCTATCCATCTTCATCTGTCTCTACAGTATGTCCAACCCCCGCTGTGTTCCCCGCATGGCCAATCACTATCTCTCACTCCAGCCCTGCGGGTTTGGCAGTGATGGGAACACATGCAATCACAAACCACTGTGTACTAATTTGCTATTCTCCACACATACACACAAACATCCAACCTTTAAGTAGATAAGATATGTATTAAGATAGGTATTTCCAATAGTACAAAGTATGTTTGGTATGTTTGGTGTTGAAATGAGTTCTCCAAGATGGAGTAGACGAAATTGTTGTTTCTGAATTCTCAGCCGAGGTGTGGAGATTTATATTTATCTGTTTCTTTTTATTAAATCGATACAACACTGTAGAAAATGGTTTTCTGAAGTGCTGTAAACTGAGCTGAATTTTGATAGTGTGCAGGTACAGAGGAGTGAAGTGCCTGACATCTGACTGGCTGAACTGAATTTGACTCTTAATGCCTAAAGCACCCTGGGAAGAATATGTGATTGGGATTTTAATATATGGGCTGCAGATGGCCGTGTATCCCGCTGGTGTGTTTTCATGTTTTGTCTTTTTTCTGGTCCCTTTGGCCCCAGCTGTGTGTGTGTGTCTCTATGAATGTGCACCACCACACATATCTACACACACGTGAGTTGAGGACACGTGAAAGCATCAGTAATAGCACTGGCCATGTTTGTGTATCCATGTGAAGGACCTAAAAAGTATACTTCTTAGTCTCTCAACTTGTACAGTGTACTGTGTGTGTGTGTGTGTGTGTGTGTGTGTGTGTGTGTGTGTGTGTGTGTGTGTGTGTGTGTGTGTGTATGCGGGTTCTGATGCACAGCTTCCAGCTGCAGCGTAATCCAATCACAAGTGGGGAGTAGAAAGATTATCCAATCATGAGTGGGTTGGCAAACCCTGGTAATCCAATAGCAGAGGAGCTGCCCAATCAATACAAGCACCTTGAGCATCCCCTTGGTCTGTCTCTCTCTCTCTCTCTCACTCTCACTCTCACTCTCACACACACACACACACACACACACACACACACACACACACACACAAACAAACACAGTGTCCAACCCTATAATCGTCTGTAGTTGTTAGATTATTCATCAAGGCCATACAGCTGCTGTGCCTCTAGCCATATTTGCCAAATAGATCCCTTCTCTCGGTCTCCATCCACCCGTCTCCTTCAACACAACACAAACAATATCCACTGCACATAAGACGCCCAAACACAGGCTAGGTTAACTTTACCCGCTCCCTGTACCAACAAACAAGTACTGAGGCAAATACTCAACATATCTACAGTACATACTGTCGTTAACACAATTCACAATCTTACATTGCCGGAAATGGAATAAATGTAGGGCAGTTTGTCCCACTTCATAGTCTGAGTACCTCCACTTTGTTTCATAACCGACAGATTGGTATGGCATGAATGAGCAGAACAGGTAGAGTGGGTCACTCTGCCTGGAGAACCAGCCACCAAGGCTAAAAGGATTTCATTAATACCGGTTTCATTAGAGAGTTTTAGTGTAACGTCGTGTAAATGCCGTTCTGTACTGCAACTATCCACATCCACTGGAGTGTTTGGTGTTTGGTGTCCTAGCGGAGAGGACTGGAGCCTCAGGGCACAAACACACCAAGAGTGATGGCCAGCTCGACTCCTGGGCCTTCATGGAGGAGCCCAAGTTTGAGAGTTGAAGTTGCTGCATTCTGGGAAAAAGTCTCAGAATAGGTGAGATATGAGAGGTGAATATTTAGAAGAGTAACGGAGAGGATGTTTTTACCTGCTGTGCAGTTGCACCGCAGTCACAGTGCACCACACTCCTGAAATAATAAAACAGAAAGTAGTAGAACAACAACAATGAGAGACTAATAAAAAAAACCTTCTCCCATCTTTCACTAACTTCATGCTGTGTTACAACGATCACAATAACCAGTAGACAGTTTAGTGTTCCTACATCAGAGACAAGTGAACGAATAAATGAAAGTCATTTTTACAGACAATTCACAAGCTCTGGAGACGCTGATGTCCTGAAGGATATTCAGTTGTCATTGAATGCACAATTGTACAGAAATTGATGTCGATGTAGGCCGTGGTGAAATAAATGAAAACTATAACCTTGGCTTTTTTTAAACTCCCTACTCTATTTATTGGTGACTGGACTGTAAATTCAGCATTTGTTCATACTTGGAAAGGAAAGGAGAGGAGAGCAAAGGAAAGGAAAGGAAAGGAAAGCAAATCAAAGGAAAGGAGAGGAAAGGAAAGGAGAGGAGAGGAAAGGAAAGTAAAGGAGTCAGAGCAGTCCGCCTCATTAGCAGGTGTTTAGTCACCTAGCGTTATCACAGTTAGAGCTACAGTATGTAAGTAATCCTTTATTGGATATGTCTCTGGAATCTCATGTTGAATGTTTTGAACTAATAAGAATAACAAGGATGGAGGTGAAGATGATGACTGGAGCGTTTGAAGGATTCTTCTTGTACTTTGACTCTACAGAACTCAACATGTTTTTCCTCATTACATAAAGTGCAATAAGTTGTAATTGAACTTTGGATTTTAATTGAACATTTAAAGACAAATACATTCCTTTGTACTTGTTCTCTCTCAAGTTCTCTCTCTCTCTCTCTCTCTCTCTCTCTCTCTCTCTCTCACATTTGGTCTCTTTCTATATGTGTGTGTGTGTATGAGAGAGAGAGAGAGAGAGAGAGAGGGACTAACAATGTATACAGCCACTGAGAACTGCATGTCTAAGCTCTTGACGTAGGGGCAGACAAATCACATAAAGTTGGCGGACCTTTAATCCCATCACCTTAACTCTCTCTCTCCTTCACATAGACACACACACACACACACACACACACACACAAATACACACATTCAAAGAAACCATTAAGGCAGCTTCATATCCTGCAGTATAATGGAGAGAGTGGCAGGGCACCAGAGTGAGTTATGAAAGGAGGTATTGCCTTAATCGCTGGTTCAGGATCCTTGACTCTCCTCCTCTGTGGATGAAACTGACTTAGACATTCATACCGCGGGCTAAAGGTGGCTAGCCATTAGCATCTAATACAGCACATGCATTCTGGACGTGGCTGTTTGCGGTTATAGGTCATTCTGCTGTAGGAGTGGAGTGGATGTATTACTGCTGTCAACTCATTAGTGTATACTTGTGTAGTGTACTTTGTAGCCTGATACACACTGACTCCCCAGATACAACCTTTATTTAGGTCTTCAGACATAAACAACTTTCCCTCATTCGTTCTTTGCCGCCTTGCTCTTTTTTTTGTGTGGACATGGAAGTGGATGAAAGGAGTGGAGAAGAATGAAAAATGAAGGAATGGAATAGTCCAACCTGTTGAGAAATTGAGAGATGAAAATACTGACACAGCCCCACACACACACACACACACACACACACACACACACCCACCAACATACACAGGGGACCAACAGCAGGACTAAACCGTCTGGCTGTGTCCCATGACAGCCATTCAACAGGCATTTCCACAAGCTCATTTCACAGCTGTCAGCAGCTGAAGTGGCCAGTTTGCTTCCAGTAGAGTGGCTGGACAATGAGCCTGCCAGGGACCCGTGTGGACAACTTGACATTTATAGCTTTTGCTTTTATTCAGTCAGTCAGTCAGTCAGCTGTTGCCCGGAGAAAGGAGTGGATCACTCTGTTTACAAGTTGATGAGATTGGTGACCTGGGTCCACTCACTGATGTTCAGGCATCGATGTGGGTTTCTCTGGGTTGGAACTAGAGATGCAAGATGGGCTTGAACTCACCGATGGAAGAATCAGTATACAAAGAGACTATGTTTATATTACACACCGCTGGATCATTATCATTGCAAAAGATCCATTAAAAAGACTCAAACCTATATATATATATATATATATACTGTATATGAATACAGTATATATCTAAACATATACATACAGAATACATATATACACACATACTGTATATATACAGACATATAGCATCAGATTTTGCCCGTGTATTGTAGACCACAAGGGCAGGATAGGAGGTTCAGTATATCACATTGTTTCAGCTCCACTTGTTGACTGTATATTACGTTTTGGTCATAAAACATATGAAGGTGTTGGTTTTCTTAGTATTACCTTGTAATTGGATTTTTGGGGGCCTACACTGTGTTTGTATGAGCAGCTTGTGCGGGCGGAGTGGATTCAGTTTGTGAATGTTCTGTTTTTCTCTTGGTTCGGCAAAGTATTGATTTTTTTTACTGACGCCTGAAATGGAAATGCTTCCCGAAAAGGCGACACAACCCAGTATGTGATGTTTTAGATCAGCTGAAGACGGGGACACCCACTGGGACTGCTGTGCAAAGACCTCCACTAGTTAGGCTCAATCCAATGTGGCGCTTCCTTTTCTCTGTCAACGTGTGCTGTTGTTGGTATGAGCAAGTATACTGCCAGTTTTACCCTAACCTAATCCTAATCCTAATTCCAACATTGACCCTAAACCCAAGTCCCAACTCTAAACTAGCCTGTTGAAGAAGTGATGACCAGACAAAATGGCTTCACTTTGCAAACATGTCCTCTCTCCAAAGCTCTAAAACTGGATGTTACAAGGAAAGAAGTACAAGCACACACACACACACACACACACACACACACACACACACACACACACACACACACACACACACACACACACACACACACACAAAGAATGATAAAAGCTAACAAGCAGTATTAAGAAACCTGCATGAGTGTGTGTGTCTGTGTATCTACACTGTAATAAATTTCAAGTAGGTTAAACTTAGAAACGAAAGTTCACCTGCTGCCTTAAAAACGTGAGTAAACTCAACTTGAAGATAAGCTTTGCTTCAACTCACAAAGTTAAGTCATATAAGTT
>JAXDDW010000112.1:1245000-1260000 GCA_034670385.1 Hoplostethus mediterraneus | reverse complement strand
CCACTGATGCATGTTAACTGTTATTATCACATGTGATCAGGACAATGTTCCCTTGGCAAGGCAGTCAGATGGAATCTCATCCATAGTGAAGGTAAATGTGTTTTCTGTATTATTCTAGTTAAAAGTTGAGGCACGGACTCAAACAGAGGGAGCTTCAAAGAGAATCTGGCCTCCCCGTGGTCCACACACACACACACACACACACACACACACACACCCATGGGGATGTTGTATTTTATGGAAGAAGCAGCTTTTCATCTGGACTGCAGCACAGCGGTGAACATAGTCTCATTACAGCTGGCTGGATAGAGTGCCCTTGAATGTGGCTGGTTACATTGGTTACCCATGAGAAAGGACAAGGAACACGATGCCCTCTTGACTGATTGAGGTGAATCGTCTCTACGTGATTGATGTTAGTCACCAGTGATTCACAGAGGAACATAATTGTATCTATTTCTTTTTTCTTCATCCATAGTGCTGAAAAGGTAGAGGAGCACTATGGCCGAGCGAACAGGTAGAAGTGGCGTAGCACCTAATGATCCTATTTGGCCCGCTGCCAGCAGCAGCCTCATTTCTGCTTTCTAAATGACCAAAGGAAAACCAACCGGGCTTCCATTATGAAGGACCACTCTCTCTCTGTGCCCCGAGATATAACAGCTGAAACTAATCAGAGTGCTCTGGCCCTTGACCACCTGGTTTTAGCGCACAAAGCACACGAGAACACACTGACACAAAACATGCAAAAATATGATTAGACAAAAAGCCATTTTACTTGGAAATGGGAATCTATTTTCCTGCGTGCCCCCACTCCCGACCACAGTTTGTTTATGTAGCGAGCCTACCGAGACTCAACTAATCAACAATACATCACAGAACAAAACGATGCACTACAGTAAGAAAACAAAATAACCAGGGACTAGGAAACTAGGAAACGAAGCCCTTAGAGTCACGGTGATTAAGGGCGATACAAATAAATGTGATTTGATTTGATTTGATTTGGAAAACAATGCAGATGACACAAAATAGCATGTTTAAAAGACATAACCTACAGTCACCACCAGCCGTAGACCCTCACTGAAGACAAGGAAATGTCCCAGGAAAACCTTATTGGGAAAACAAATCCTCGGGTAAAACAAAACCTCGGGGGCGGGGCAATTCAAAGAGGGATCTGTGTAATAGGTGCCGGGACGAAATAATAAAATGGGCAATAACAAAGAAAGCAAACAGGACGAGGCAGAAAGATAAGACGTCGGTCAGCGAGGCCCGGCACCCACGTCCACCGCCAGGCAACATCACCGCCGGCGACAGGTGCCTGAGAGAGAAAGACAAACAGACAGCTCACACACACACACACACACACGCACACACACACTCAAAGCAGACAGCCACTTACACACTCATACAAACAGCAGACAGACAGTCAGTGTAATATGTGGTATATTGGTGGCCCACTGTCCCGAAACCCCATCTCAGTATACAGTACGTGACGTTACTGACCACTACGGACACCTTTACGTTTTCTACAGAAGACATAAAAAAGCCTCCACAGGCTGCAGCACCTTTGCGGCTCCTCTTCTGTGCAGTAAATGTAATTGGTAAATCTTTCAGAGGGTTAAGTCATTATTCTGTGGCTCAAACACGCTGATGAACACCAAATAGTAACGAGTGAGTATTTCCCATTCCAGTCACGTGAGCTCTAATGAGATGTGGCTTCCTGTGATTTCCTGCCATTTGAACATGCTGGGACCGGCTGGGACCGGCTGGGACCGGCTGGGACCGGCTGGGACCGGCTGGGACCGGCTGGGCCAGAGCGTCTGAAATAGCTTCGGCAATTTGACTCGGAGGAAAAGGCGTGGGATGCGGAGTAGCTGTTGCAGCGATCGCAGTAGGTTCATCCATTTCCACCAGCTGCCGGAGATGATGTAGAGGGAAATGGAGTGTGTGTGTGTGTGTGTGTGTGTGTGTGTGTGTGTGTGTGTGTGTGTGTGTGTGTGTGTGTGTGTGTGTGTGTGTGTGTGTGTGTGTGTGTGTTCATGTGTATTTGACTCCACCCTAAAATAAAGTGGCATATCATATTTTGATGTACATTTACATTTATCTCCTGTGCGTTCTTGTGTTTGTGTGTGTGTGTGTGTGTGTGTGTGTGTGTGTGTGTGTGTGTGTGTGTGTGTGTGTGTGTGTGTGTGTGTGTATGTGTGTGTGTGTGTGTGTGTGTGTGTGTGTGTGTGTGTGTTCACTCCAGGTACCCAGTTCTGGTGTCTTCTGGACATTGTGCCCATTAAGAATGAAAAGGGAGAGGTGGTTCTCTTCCTGGTGTCCCACAAGGACATTACTGACAACAAGAAGGACCAGGACCCTGAGCATGGACCTGACACAGGTCAGTACAGATGAATAACACCCGCTTACAACTCTGACAGGAGCAGGACTCAAACTTGTGCTCTGAGTGTTAAGAATTGACTCAAACTCAAACAAGACCTGACAAGAAGCCTGGGTCATACTCTCCCACGGGACTATTCTCCCATCTCTACCTGTCCAATCCCCTTTAAAAAATAATCTGGCAGGACATTCCCACCTGTAGGATCTCACAGAAAGGCCCCAAGCCAGGTCAGTGCACCTCCAACACAAGCGTGTGTGGCCTAAGGCTAGAGAGTCAATGCACATGCCTTAGGAGTCAGGGATGTTAACAAGGCTGGGGAAAAGAGAGAGAGAAGGAAGGAAGACGTGTTATAGAGGGAAAAGGTGTGTGTGCATAAGAGAGGAAGACCAGGATGGACAAACAAGGTGAAATGAAAGAAAACCAAAGCTCTGTTTTTCTTGCTGAGGTGAGGTGACATAAGGGGATGTTGAAGTAAAGGGCCACTGTGACAACTTTCACCTCTTTCACCTCTTTCTGTTGCTCTCTGATGACAAGAACTGGGAGGTGCATAAAAAACAGTTTTGTCACATTTCATGCAAAAATACATCAACTCAGTAAAAACTCATCATCCTACAAAACACACACCATGCAAATAACCCAACACCTTTAAAAAGTAAGGCCCAGTTCCACCTGCTCATCAACATGACGCAGCCCTATCAGCCTCCTCTGACCCTCGTCATTCTTCCTACGCTTCCACGTGACGAGCTTGGCCAGCTCTTGGCTGTAGTTCAGCAGACTAACATTTCTCTTCCCTGCCACTGCAACCCTATATGAAGCTCCCTGGAGAAAATGGTGTCTAACCCCGCACTCCAGCCCCGTGTGACCTCTAGCAAGCCTCCCAACCTGGAACACTGTCAAAACAGATGATCCACTGTTTCACACTTGCCACAGTAAATACACTCCTCCCCTACAGTTGGATCAAGGTGTGGTGCATGTGTGTTAGTCGTAAAGGGCCTGTGAGTAACCCACCGCAGTAGATCAGCAGCACGCTTCGCTACGGGAGGTTTATACAGGAAGTGCTGGCATCCTCTCAGAGAACAGTTAGGCCGCAACAGACGAGAGAGAGAGAGAGAAAGGGAGAGAGAGAGAGAGAGAGAGAGAGAGAGAGCAACAATGCAACAGAGCAACAACAATGGTGCGTTTTCCATTACGCCCTGAACCATTTGAAATCCAGTCTTGATGCGGTGAACAAATCAAATTTGTTGCCTGAGAATGAAAGTGAATTCAGTTACAGGGGTGGGTTCATGCCAAGCATGACATTGAATCATGGACAGACGGGGGAGGAATCATAATAGGGAGTGTAAAGTGGAAGTGGACAGAAAGAGGAAACTCTGTCTGGATGAGGGCTAATGTACAAACGCTCCGCTAATCCCCTGATGCCTCCAAGGCCTCTGAGATCAATAGATGTGTTTGTGTTGTAGTCAAGACGTCCTCCCGTCGTCTGAGTGCTCAGGCCTCTACTGTCTGGATAACTTCACCTGATCTCACCCTCCATTAGCGACTGAATCAAACCAGAACTGGATGATTTTTTAGGCTTTTCAGCGATTCTGATTCTTTTGACTTAAGACAATGATTCAGCGCCTGTG
The DNA here is from genome assembly GCA_034670385.1 of Hoplostethus mediterraneus. Lineage (NCBI taxonomy): Eukaryota > Metazoa > Chordata > Actinopteri > Trachichthyiformes > Trachichthyidae > Hoplostethus > Hoplostethus mediterraneus. The sequence goes on along the minus strand of JAXDDW010000112.1, from coordinate 1,255,998 downwards.
TTGCCTGAAGCAGCTTAAAGTGAAAAGCATACAGTGTGTTTTTTTAGGCAACAAGCCTACGTGCTCTGCATCTGAGCCTCGTCACTTAAAATAGGATTCAGGCTAGTTCCCCAAACTGAGCAATGAAAATAATAGATCTTTCTTTGATCCACTATGAATAGCAAAGATGATTTTGGGACCTGAGCCCAGCATGAAACGGGGAAAAAACCTGGTTTGACCTCAAAATCAAATCAGACTGAAAGCTTCAGGTAACAGTCAAATTCTGAATCAGGAACGCCAGCATCAGTGAAGAGCCGAGGAGGCAGATGGCAGGTCAAGATCAGACCTTTACACGACAGCTCGAGCAGCATGGGTACATCAGAATACACAATCCTACAGAGTCATTTGGGTCTCCTATAGGGACCAAAACCAGATACAAGTGAACAGAGAGACAAGTGTGACCCAGCTGATACTGCAGGATGCTTCACTGACACACTGGAACATGGTCAAACCTGCTGTTTGTTACGGCAGATGTCACATCGTTCCTATTCCTGACCATATCAGTACAACTTGTGCGGATAGCTGACAATGCAATATCTCCATACTGACAGAGGGCAGTATGAGAAACATGTAGATGATAAGTAACATCTTGATTTACATTCCTACCCTGCGGTGTGGATCGGACCGTCTGCGTCTCCCCCCCAGACGAGGAGACGGGTCTGGAGGTGCACAAGGTCACCCGCCCCCCCGGCTTCAACGCCAACCGGCGCCGCAGCAGAGCCGTACTCTACCACCTGTCAGGACACCTGCAGAAGCAAGACAAGAGCAAGCTCAAGATCAACAACGTGAGTTCATCTATATGTATCTACGTTGGTGCTTGTATTTGAATCAGTGTAGAGTGTTACTTCCTTCCTTCATCAATGAATTGAATTGTTGTCCAGATAAGACAGGTAGGTAGTAATGGCTGGTATCAACTTAAGATACTTAACCCTCCTGTTGTCTTCAGGTCAAAATGACCCGAAAATGAGTTTAAAAGCAGAGAAAAATCCCCTAAAATACAATTTTTCAGCTGTACAAAAAAAATTACTAACATTGTCTTCGGGTCAAAATGACCCAACAGTCAAAATGAAACGAGTGGTGTCTCCTGAATAAATGCAGTCGTTCTGCCATGTGAAGAGGTTAAACTCAGGTATTCACACAATTTGTGGTGAATGACAAATTGTTTCTTCAGGCAAAATAGATTTGGTGTTTAAAATTCAATTAAGCTGCTTTATTTTGGGGGTTTAGTGAAGGCAGGTCATTTTGACCCGGAGGACAAGAGGTGTATACAGAATGTGAAGACAACAGGAGGGTTAAGGGAACTTAAGGGTTTCATAAGTAGTGGCCCTGAGACATATGCATACCATATGTACATTAGATTCACACACACATACACACACACACACTACTGCCAGGTCAGGGGTCTTTGACTGAAGATTATCACTGTAAACTGTTGCTCAGATTTCATCAGAGGGATTAGAGGGAAGCTATTAGCTCAGGTACACCGATCGATACTGTCCATAAGAAGCAAGAGTTGGTCCACCCACCTGGGTCAAAGGAACAGGCCAGCCATGCACTATTTGTGTTGGCCATAAACCTGCTGCCGTACAACTGCCAGATGGTATGAAGGTCACCGGGAGTATGCACGCTCCTCTCTGACTTTGGAGTGCCCTGCGTTTAGCTGATCTCCGAGAAAATGCAGACGTGTAAGTGCATTCTACAAGTATAATGTCTACTGATTCGCTGATCATGCATGTGTGCAAGCAGACGAGTGCGTGTGTGTGTGTGTGTGTGTGTGTGTGTGTGTGTGTGTGTGTGTGTGTGTGTGTGTGTGTGTGTGTGTGTGTGTGTGTGTGTGTGTGTGAGTGAGTGAAAGTGAAAGAACAAAAAATGAAAAAGTGGTGTTAATATTTTGTATCCTCGTCATCCAATCCAGAACATGTTTGGGGAGAAGCCTCCAATCCCGGAGTACAAGGTAGCAGCCATTCAGAAGTCCCGCTTCATCCTGCTGCACTATGGAACCTTCAAGGCGGGCTGGGATTGGCTGATCCTGCTGGCAACCTTCTACGTGGCAGTCACCGTGCCCTATAACGTGTGCTTCACAGTGGTGGGCGGGCGGGACGAGGGGAGTAGCACCGCCCCGCGCAGCCCGCCCAGCGTCAGCGACATCCTAGTAGAGATCCTGTTCATGTTGGGTAAGAGAACACACCGAGTTATCAGACCTGACCTGACTACATAGTAGAAATCATTTCTGCTGTGAAATGGTTTACATGGATACAAACACTTACGCCGGAGCACCTGCACATACCTCAGCGCCCACTCCAGCCTCCACTGACTCCTGTTGACACTCATTTTGTAAGTGCCTTCTTAATTTCATCCAACACTAATGCTGACGCCCTGCAGTCAGGTACTCCAATGTCAGCTGAGGATCTGGGTAACTGCAGTAATTAACCAGAGTTAATTGTAATGGTCGTTATTTGTTCATCATTAAATTACCAGCCTCTGATGGGAAGTCCAACAGCATACGTCTGACAAGTTCATCACAAAAGTTTCAACTGTAGTTTTTTAATGATGCAAGCACAGCAGTGAAAGGATATGAGCCATTCACAATACACCATTACTTCTCATTGTTAACTCATTTCTGAGAAAACAATAGATCCCTTCATCCCCAGTCTTGTCCATCTAACTGCAGGAAACTTTTGTGAGTGCTCTTCTATGGACAATTTCCCTTAATGGACTGGAGTGAATATGAGCCCTTCATCAATAAACTTGTGTAATGAAATTATACGAGCCACCCGCAATTAAATTGCTGATTCCCGTCAGTCGATAGCTCATTTGTTGCAACTAATAGGCCTGTCTGTTTACCAATACGTTCACTCAGCCCACAACGGAGGATTCAAATGATCCATCTCAGGCTTCTTATGGCTGTTCATTCATTTCTGTTACTTAGCTGGCCTTCATCAATGAATTGTATCCCAGCCGAGAGTTTTATCCTAATAAGACCAGCAACAAGCAACGGCTGGTTTTAAGTAGCAACTGAAAGGTCAGCAACCATGCAGTCATTTATACATATTGGTTCCTATATTTGAAGTAACTGTAGTAGTAACCCGTTGTATGCAGACAGCATATTCCTCGCTAACATCTCATATCAGGCAATGAATTAAATTGACTCATGGAGTAACAATTGCTCCATAATCTACAGCTGTCTGTCATGTAACGCTTTTATCACCTTCAAGTTTACAGTCACGACAATCGATCTGTCTCTGTAAGAGAGTTGAAGAAGGAGTTGAAGAAGTTGCTCGTCTGGTAGAAATACCATCCCCCGACTAATTCAGTCTTTTGAATGAGCTGAATGAACTCAATCAGTAATAATGACATCTATTGTGTTGGCAAGCAGAGAGCCAATGGATCTGAGACCAACCAGACTGGATGTGCCTAGTGATGGTTGGGCCATTCTGGTGTATGAGCCATATAGGCAGGTGCACACCCAGAAACAGGGCGATGCCAATATAGAACAACAGTACCATGGAGTCGGCATAGTCCACGTTACTGTAGCATCCACAACACCCGTACCCTGTTACTAAGTCCTGTTGTGGTTGTGGTCCCCCGCAGACATAGTGCTGAACTTCCGCACCACCTTCGTGAGTACATCAGGTCAGGTGGTGTACGACGCCCGCTCCATCTGTGTTCACTACGTCACCACCTGGCTCTTTGTCGACCTCATCGCCGCCCTGCCCTTTGACCTGCTCTACGCCTTCAATGTCAGCGTGGTGAGTCTCCCTGTGTGTGTGTGTGTGTGTGTGTGCATGTCTTCATTTGTGCGGACGAAGACAGCAGATTAATCAAGTGTGCGACAAAGCAAGTCTACTTTACCCACCTTTAAAAATAACAAAGAAAATAAGCACTCTTAAATGCGATGATATAAACTCCCACATTTATCTTGTGTGCAGACTGATGGCAGGGAGCCAAACTGTGAGGAAGGGCAACATGAATGCGTAATGGCGTGAGCTCCCTGGTGGATTTATTAGTTCAACGTTTCAAGCGAACCGCTATTCATCAACAAACAATGGCACAGAGCCAAGCTTTCCAAACCCAGCTGATGGGAGTGCACACTTAAGCACATGCATGTCTAATTTATCATTTCTTCCACGCTCAGACTGCTGAAAGATGCTGCTGTGTGTGTGTGTGTGTGTGTGTTAAACATGTAACACACACACACCAAATGAGTGTTAAGCTGAAGCATGTTTGATTAGATATGAAGAGATTCGCTCCACAATTAGTGCTTTGCTTGATAAACGAGGCCGTGTGTGTGTGTGTGTGTGTGTGTGTGTGTGTGTGTGTGTGTGTGTGTGAACCGGCATGGCGTCTATCTGTCCATCCGTGCAGTACTTCGGGGTCCACCTGTTGAAGACGGTCCGGCTGCTCCGGTTGCTGCGGCTGCTGCAGAAGCTGGAGCGTTACTCCCAGTACAGCGCCGTGGTCCTGACGCTGCTCATGTCCATGTTCGCCCTGCTGGCCCACTGGATGGCCTGCGTCTGGTACTTCATAGGCCGCAGGGAGATCGAAAGCCCCGGCTCCTGGGATATCGGTTAGTGTGCACACGTGGTGGTGGTGGTGGTGGGGGAACTCGAGGTGTCTGTTATGTAATATTTACATTACTGTATCTATTACGTATGATTAAAGCTGCACTAGGCAACTTTGTCGGCAGCAACAAGTAACTGTTGAATTTTGAAGACGTGAAAAAAAAAAAAAATCATGTAACGTGACACCAGGAAACTGCACACACCTCTTAGTGGCTGGGAGGGGTGAAGATGGTGAAGCGGTTCATTTGTACATTTACATCTCATCTCAGCTAAGCACTGATCTGACTTCAGCAGAACGATGTTCATTGTCAACACGACCGATGCCTTTAATAAGATGCAATTTAGTTGATATTCTACAAGCATCTTTCATTGGAAAACCTCAAATCCTCATAAAAATAACATAAAACTCATACGGTCTGATAGACTTGCACACACACACACACACACACGCACACACACACACACACACACACACAAACAGATGTACTTGCAATTTCCAAGGGAGCAAACTGTGATGAGAACTGTGAACATCAGACATTGTCTGTCTCTCATTTTAACTTGCCAGATCTAACACCTAAGGGACACACATGCACACACACACACACACACACACACACACGCACACACACACACAAAGCATGTTGCTGAGTCTAATGGCAAATTGCAAATGAGCATATATTTCCTCAGCTAAGAACCCTGCACAGACAGACAGACAGACAGACAGACAGACAGACAGACAGACAGACAGACAGACAGACAGACAGACAGACAGACAGACAGACAGACAGACAGACAGGTTTTATATATATTCCTGTCATATTTCTGCCTTTTATTTTTTAACATCAACATCCTTTTATTTCACATTTGCACAAACATGCACAGTTTTGCATCTCTTACTTTTACTGTCTCGGCCTCTCTCTCTCCCTCTCTCTCCCTCTCTCTCCCTCTCTCTCCCTCTCTCTCCCTCTCTCTCCCTCTCTCTCCCTCTCTCTCCCTCTCTCTCCCTCTCTCTCCCGCTCTCTATTGATTTGTACCAAGCCACCTACCATAATCTTTCCGACAAACCACATAATGAGAGACAACAGAAGTCCAGTCGATACTTGTCAGTGGTCACTCCATTTACTATTCAGGCAGACAGGGGAATCCCAGTCTGACCTTTCTATGAAATCAACTGTGATTCACAATGGAGGTCTGATAGTGGCATGTATATAACTCCAGCTAGCCTAGTGTGTGTGTGTGTGTGTGTGTGTGTGTGTGTGTGTGTGGTGTGTGTGTGTGTGTGTGTGTGAATTGGTTGGTACTTGTCTGCAGGCCTATCAATAATTCAAGGGCAGTGTTGCGCTGGTTGTGCAGAGCCCCTTATGGAGTTATAGTCAGTCACACACACACACACACACACACACACACTTATGCAAATACACACAGTTAACATTGTAAAAACAACACAGCTTTTTGTAAAACGCAAGCTACGCTATTTTTCTGAGCTTGTCAGGAGGCTGGATTAATGTACAGTATTGATGTTGGACTGAAAGGAATCCAATAAAAAAGGGATTTGGAAAAGGATTACTGCATGTGTGGACATGGGGAAGGAAGAATAAATGAGCAGAAGGGATGTTAAAGGAGATATAGTGGAGGAGGAGGAGGAAGTATGACCTGGGCAGTAGGAGGAGGAGGTATGAGGAAGGAAAATCTTTGTAGGAGGAGGAGGAAGGGAATGATAGGATGGGACGAGGAGGAAGGAAGACAGTGGGAGGAGGGGGAGAAAATGAGACAGAAAAAATAGGAGGAGTAAGGGAGACAATGGGAAGAGGACCAGGGGGATGAGGAAGAGGAAGAGAGTCAATCAGAGGAGTAGGATGGGAAACGAGACGATAGAAGAAGGGAAATAGTGGGAGGAGGAGGGGAAGAAAGAGAGATAGTGGGAGGAGGAGGAGACAGAGGAGCAGCGTAGCTCCTACAGGTCAGAAGTAGTTTAGTTGAATAAGTGCTTGTGTAACAGAAATAAACAAGCAAGACCCCAGCAGCACTATGGCGGAGACGGGTTCAGGCTTCTGATCAGGAAACATGTTCTTGTCTGCATCAACCAGTTTAACTCTCCCAGTTCCTCACACTGAATTGTAAATGGTGAAAATGTAAGTGAAAAGTCATGTAAAAATCCAACTGTACACTGTAAAGCAGAGGAGGACAGTTCAGCACCATGAACAGCACCTAAGGGAGTTCAGTCAGCACCATGGACAGCACCTAAGGGAGTTCAGTCAGCACCATGGACAGAGGCAAAGAGGCCACGCTGCACAGCCTCCACCAAAAAGAGCATAAGGAAGAGTTAACAGGATAGAGGAGATTTGACGTGTGAAATCATCAGTGTTATTTAATACTCATCATTTTCCCCATGTGCTTGATTCGCAGTTTTATGATCAGCATGCGTACGCTTGTATGATGACTGACTTGACAGAAGAACTGAGCACAGGCCACATCACTACTATACAGAGGAGGTTGGGTTTTCACTCTCATGCAGACAAAGCAGACGTAGCTTGGGCATCCTAATGTACGTCGGAGAGAGAGCCCCTTGCCCTCCATGTTGCCTTATGCAAGCAAACAAGATAAATACTTTATACTTCATGCTTTGTATTCAGATCCACAAGCATACGGACCTCAACACCCACACACACACACACACACACACACACTATTCTCTTATTCTGGTCCACACTCCCCATGGCAGAGGTGCAGGTATGTTAATAACAAAGTAATTAGGAAGCTACTGAGGTGTGAAATCCTCTGATGTTGTTGGTTTATCTGCTTGACTGGGACTCGGCACACAGCTTAACTATCACCTCAGCCTGTTTATACTGGCAGGTCTCACTTTCTCACAACATTTGCAAACATGCACGCACACGCACACACACACACACACGCACACACACACACACACACACAGTAGGTCAAAGCTGCTTCCCTGAAGAGTGTGATGCAGCAGGTCAATGGATGGATGTATCCATGATGTATTATTCATGTTTCCTCTCTTACTGTCTTTTTCGATGTTCTCCTGATTCTGCCTTTCTCCCCTTGTCAGTATTCGACTCCACAGGTCTTGCAAATATTGTCTTCCGCAATAATTTATCCCTCTTCTCTCATGTCCTTCTTTCCTTCCTTCCTTCCCTTTATCCTTTCTCCCTTCCTTCGTACTGTCCATGTTTATTTGTTTTTCCTTCATTCATCCATTCATTCATTCCACCCTCCTTTTGTTCCTTCCTACTTACCTCCCTCCTTCTTTCCTCTGAACCATCCTTTCTCCCATCCTTCATTCCTTCCTCCTTTTCTTCCCACCTTCCTTCCTCTGAAGCTGAATCTTCTTCTTGCCAGCTGTAAACGTAGCTTGACTGTAGTCATTGTGGTGACCCCCCTTCCTCTCGCTCTCTCTCAGGTTGGCTCCATGAGCTGGCCAAGCGGCTGGGTACCCCGTACTTCCTGCCCCCCCTGACAACGCTGGCCCCTGATTTCCGGCCCCCTGCTGTAGTCAATGGCCTTCCAGCCAACACCAGCCAGTGGAACGTGTCCGGGTCAGAGGCGGCGGGGCGGGACTCCTGGAACACCAGCCTATGGAATGGAAGCGTGTCTGGGGGTGTGGCCATGTCGGGGACTGGGAGTGGAGGCGGGGGGTTGGGGGTGCTGGGTGGGGGGTTGGGGGTGCTGGGTGGGGGCCCGTCGGTGCGGAGCAGCTACGTGACATCACTCTACTTTGCTCTGAGCAGTCTGACCAGCGTGGGCTTTGGCAACGTCTCAGCTAACACAGACTCAGAGAAGATCTTCTCCATCTGCACCATGCTCATAGGAGGTGAGAAACAAGGAGGTGTATGTCTGTGCAGGTGGGTGTGTGTGGGTGTGTGTGGGTGTGTGTGGGTGCACGTGTGTGGGCTTGAGTATGCTCACATGCTTCCCCTCTCTTACTAGTTTCTACTGTATGTGTGTTAGTGTTTCCTCAACTCATTCGCTGGTGTCAGCAGGACATCAACATGCAACTGAGCACACTTCTCACTTTTTTCATCAAACAACACAAACAAACCAACTCACAGAAATGTACAAACACACACACACACACACACACACATGAAAATCATGCATGACCTCAAACTACCTCCCACCAGGCCAAGTCTCCCTCTTACTTTGTCAATTGAGGTGCTTCATTTCAAAAATGCTGTATATGCATTGTTCATTATTCAAAATGTACAAAGCACAGATGATTACATCATCTAGAAAGTAGCAAACTCCTTAAGATCATGAAAGACATGAAAGATGTTGAAAGAGAGGAAGAGGAAGTCACAGGTCAATTCTTCAGAGCTTCTTCATCTCTCAACAAAATCTTTATTCTCACTGAGTTCAGGGTTCCTGTAGTGGTTAGTGTAGCGTTTCCCTCCCATTGGTCACCCTGCCTCAGACCTGCTAACCCTAAAAGGATTTCATCAGCATGAGTTTCAGTGGAGAGTTTTAGTGTCTAACGGTCTAAATGTTTCAGAGGCTTTCCCACTCTGCTGGAAAACACATTACAGGAACACACAGCTGTAGAGAAACTATATTATATTCAATACATAACTTCAATACATTTCAATAATGGGGTTTTGCTGTAATGCCAGCAATCATTCTTAAGAATGGGTTCAATTGAATTTGTTTCAAACTTAATTGTCCTGTAAAGGAAGTTTTGTTTTCCCTCAAGGGGTTCACAATAAACACACCATAAAAACACACAACATAAAAACACACAACACAATGAAAGCACAACAGTTTCTAAGACAGGGAGTCATTAGCTCCATATAGTGCAATTTAAAGTCACTCACCAGTTCTTACGGTACAGGTATTAAACACTAGACCATCTCATGTGCAAATGAATCAATCTACGTGCAGCACATCGGCACAAACTGCCCCTATAGGTGTCACATTTTCAAATGGTGTGGACGTTTCATTTCGATCGATAAAGATCAGTAGACCGATGACAGAAACAGGAAGAGAGACATTCCACCCACTGGGATCTGGGACTGAGCAGAGCTGACAGACTACAGGGACGTCACTGTAAAGCCAATACACCACAATGTTGAAGGATCAATGTGTTGGATACATACCAGCAGGACTCCACATGCACAGATTGTTCTAAACTCAAGTGGTTATATTTACTTGAGCCGGCGCCGATCCATTCTGGAGTGAATCGAGCGTTTAGGGAAAAAGAAGGAATTGAAGAGAGGAAGAGGAATGAGAAGGGAAAGGAGGTTTATCTGGTGAGTGAGAGATGCAGAGATTTATGGTCAGAGGATGCGATGAAGCGTGGGGGTGTCTCAGGCCTCAGTGCACATTAAGTGGGCTGTAAGAGACCACCCGCGCACACACACACACACACACACACACACACACACACACACACACACACACAAAGTTACACACACACACGTACACACACCCTCGAGACACTCACAAATCTGCTCTTTCTCAATAATCTCATGCCACCACCTCACCTGTCTCTCCGCCTACACCCGCCCAACACACACACACACACACACACAGCTCATAAGTCATGCATCATACCACATACTGTAGACGTTGAGAACTTTGCTTGGCCAACTTTCCCTGGATGAATAAAGGTTTAAAAAAATAATCCTAATTCCAGCCAAAGCTGCTAATGTATGCGCCAGAAATGAGCATTACCACCCGTGAGTATTAGAAGTGTATTGGACAGGAGAGAGTTCCAGTAAACCCAGTTAACATGATCTGACAGCCCATTACACACTCTGAAGAAAGATGTGTCATTTTCAACAGGTGGTTTTGTGGTTGTGTGTGTGTGTGTGTGTGTGTGTGTGTGTGTGAATGTGAATGCTTGACTGGAAGCTACGGTGTTATGAACAAGGAGGAGAGTTAGGAGGAGAGAAAGGACTGCAGGAGGGATGAGATGGAGAAGAAGAGGGAAGAGAAACCGTAAGACATGAAAGACGTTAGGCTGAAAGAGAGGAAGAGGAAGTCACAGGTCAATTCTTCAGAGCTGCTTCATCTCTCAACAAAATCTTTATTCTCACTGAGTTCAGGGTTCCTGTAGTGGTTAGTGTAGCGTTTCCCTCCCATTGGTCACCCTGCCTCAAAGACCTGCTAACCCTAAAAGGATTTCATCAGCAGAGTTTCAATGGAGAGTTTTAGTCTCACGGTCTAAATGTTTCAGAGGCTTTTCCACTCTGCTGGAAAACAAAGACACAGATACTAAAGAAACGATATTATACAGCAGATAGACTGATTGTTCAACGTTCACAGTTGTAAACTATCCAATAAATGCACTTAACACTTCATCATCATCATCATCATCATTATTATTATTATTAAATTAAAAGAAACCAGATTTATTGAACATTTGGATTACATTTCC
>JAXDDW010000112.1:1177500-1240000 GCA_034670385.1 Hoplostethus mediterraneus | reverse complement strand
CAAGTGTGCAAACAATAGAGTGCCATAAGAAAAAGCAAACAGATAAACAAGTAGTATTAACAAATTAAATATTAAATATATTTACAAGGTGGTGGAGGGGTAGATGATTATATATCTGGGCCATGTTACCTTGGCATTGGACAGACAGGCTTTAGTGCACATTGATAGATGTACTGTATGTATGGATGCTAAGGTTGATGATAGCTAATGCATGGGTGAATATGAAAGCGATGTTCTTTTCCCTTCCCTGGACCAGATCAGTGTAGGAGTGTCAGTTGTTGTCACTATCAGAGATGCTTATTTAGACTCGTACAGTTCACTTGCCTTGGGATCAAGAGCCTGGCCAAAGATTTCCAAAGCATTTTAAACCTAAATATCTGATCTGGGTTCGTATTTTGTTTTGCTTTTTTTCATATTCTTACCATGACACAAACGTCCAGCAAAGTACCGTTCACACTGATCTCCTGGAGGAAGAATGGCAGCTATTAGCTAACGATACAAACCATTTCTTGAGTTGCTTTAAAGGAACTCGACAAAGGTTTGCTCGTGAATGTTTATCACAGCAACACTGACAAACTTTGCGACAAATCAGACCGCAGTATAAGATCAACAACCAACAGTCATGTGGTCAGTCTCACACACGGGGTTGCACCTGTGACGAGAGCTCAGAAGCATTTCTTTATCCATCTGTCTTGCGCGCTGGAATCTAATTTCCTCTGGATCTGCTTCAAAGCCTCAGCAACACTAATCCCAACAGCACCGTTCTGAGGTGTGTTTGTGTGTATGTGTGATGAGAGAGAGAGAGAGAGAGAGACAGAGGAGGATTGTATGTGTATGCCAAGGATGGATGTACGTGTCTCCAACGCCAGTTTCTCCAAAGGTCAAGAGGTACTGGATTAATGGTCTGTACCTGTGTGTCTGTGTGTCTGTGTGTCTGTAGAGGAGATTTATTTTTAAATGCCAAGCGCCCGGCCCATATATTTGATCTTGATCATCACACACATACACTCACACATCAATGGGAGACGCTGCTGTGCTGGTATTAATAATGGATAGATTCTGCATTATTAAAGCACCTTGATTATTAATGCTGCAGTATGGATGGAGCAGAGCCCAGTCAACTCTTCTCACGGTGCAGCCCCCTTTGACCTTTACAAACCTTTCCTGCACCTACAGCGCTCCTCTAGGGATGATAGCAACCATGTTATCATCAAATGGGTTCTTTGAGGGGGAAATGTACGATTGTTGACCAGTTGTTGACCAGTTGTTGACCAGTTGTTGACCAGTTGTTGACCAGTTGTTGACCAGTTGTTGACCAGTTGTTGACCAGTTGTTGACCAGTTGTTGACCAGTTGTTGACGATAGTCCCTGAGTGGTTTGGTGTGTTGCAGTGGTGTGTAACAGGTCTTGTTACAAGAAGCGGTGACTTGCAATAGTAAGAAAGGACTAGTGTTTCAGTTTGGGAGGCACTTATTATAGACGATGATGTGGTAAAGATACGAGTCATTGCAGCCACACAAAAGAGTCACAGTCGTACAACCCCAGCACATGTGAACACGCACTCAATCACCTGTCCACACAGTAGCAGCAACGTCATGTTCGACACAATGGTCGATCCGTTTCATCAAATCTCAGGTCCTCTCCAATAGACAGACAGTAACCAAGGAACAGCAACGTCATGTTTGTGCTGTAAGTATCAGATCCATAATCCAAGACATGTCGCCTCCCACAAATTTGGCACCCCTTGGACCAATCAGTAACAAGATGCATCATCCCTCCATGTTTCGTCTAAATAGGACTAGCGGTGTCTGCGATATCAGGTTTAAGTTCAAAATTCTGACCTGTAATCATAGCGCCTCCTTTAGGCCAATCGGTGTAATTTGTAGGGACAGTTGGATGTGCACAGCGAGTCCCGTGTCAATCGGACTTACGATGTAGGAGTTAGCGCCTTTCAAATATAGAAATTGTAACCGTTTAGCGCCCCCATCAGGACAATTTGTGTATTTTTTTAAATGCAAAACACTTTTCAAAATGTATGCATCATCATCAAGTGTCCTCAAAATCAAACCTACCTGAGAATCAGCCTGTTTGAGAGACGGATGGACAGATGGCTGGACTCCCACTTCTCCAACACCCGATTTCATTACGTGGAGGTGAAAACACAGAAGTACCAGAGATAACTGAACTGGTGGAACATACTGAAGTCTCACTGAAGTTGAGATAATGAGCGTTTTTTGCAGTTGTCACCCTCCTGGCACACAGACACTCTGAAGACTAGACAGATACACAATCTTATAAACCACTTTCATGTATTCATCTCCCGTTCAGCTCAACATTTCTATGATTATTAATGAAAGGTTTCCCTGACTTTGCTGTCGCTCTCAGCTCCATTGCCACCAATCACCTCGGTGACAAAGACAATATGAGCTGAAGTGTAGGAGGAAATGAGAAGGAGGGAGGTAGGGAGATGGGAGAGAGAGACTGTGAAGAGGCCATCATGCCAAATTAAGTAGAAGGAGGAGAGATGAGGGGAAAAGGGATGGAGAAAGGAGTAAGGGAGGGAGAACGTCTGTTGGACAGAGTTGAGTGACAGCAGGATGTGGAGGTGGATGGAGGCTGGGAGGAGGGAGGAGGGAGGAGGAGGGAGGAGGGAGGAGGGCCATGTCAAATAGCTGCTGTTGCTCACAAAGCACGCACCAATCCCACCCTACCTCTCCCTCTCCCTCTCCCTCTCCCTCTCCCTCTCCCTCTCCCTCTCCCTCTCCCTCTCCCTCTCCCTTTGTCCATTTCTTCTCTTTCAACCGTGGCAGTCTCTAGCCAACCCCACCCCCTTGCCGCATCCCTCTCCATTTCCTCTCTCTCCTCGCTTTCTCCCATTCCCTCCCTCCCTCCCTCCCTTGTGTCATACCCACCATCCTTCTCTTTCAGTCTTCCTCCTCACCCCATCACCCATTTTAGCTCCCTCCTCCCCTCTGCCCTCCCTCCCTCTCCTCTTGTTTTCCCTCCAGCCCCCTCCCTCCCTCCCTCCCTCCCTCCCTCCCCCGTCTTTCCATCTCTTGAAGCAGCCTTTGTGTGTCTCTCTCTATTCTACTGCAGAGGTCTTTGACAATCACATGCCTCACATATTAACTGTAATTATCCCCAAAAGGCCGTTATATAACATTTCCATTACAATAACAAGTTTGTTCATCAAGCTGCTCATATTGCAGGGATACATCATAATGTATGGTCAAAGAATTGGGGATATTTCCACAAAAAAAACCAAACATTTCATCAATCCTCCTGAATGTGTTTCGCTCAGCTTTAGCTTGTTTCTCTCAGCGGTCAGGTGTTCACTTTCCTTCCCAGTACTGTTTGCATTGACAAAACTCTCTTCCCAACTAGATTCGGATGGTCATCATAATCTGTATTGGCGGAAAAAACCCTATAATGCGTTTGGTATATGAAAACAATGCAGGTGACTTGGTTGAGTTGAGTGTCTGAAGAAGTGCAGGAGGAAAAGTGAGGTTAAACAAAGTATTTCAACCACAATACACACCCGACTACACACCCTCAGATACTTAGCCTGGGGGATTTTTCTGAATGTAGATAATACAGGGAAGCTAACTAGGAGGCAGTTAGACATCCAGGAGAAACAAGCTAACGTTGACACTGGTACCACTGTCCAATACCAGGTCCTTTTTGTGGGTGGCATGTGCCTTTAAATGGGGAGTGGGCCGTTGGTGATTACACTGATAGAGGTAAGCCAAACACGCTATCACAGCACATTCTTCGCTTCTGTTGAAATGCTCCCCTCATGTCTCTCTGATGATCTGCAGCACAAACAGTCTGTAGGTTTCATTTATTTAACCAGCCCTCCTGATGCTAAAGACCTTTTCCTCAAGTGGAGATGGGGAAATGTATACACTGCAAATGACTGTTCCAAAGACAAACCTGTGTCTGTCTGTGTCTGTGTATTGCATTGTATGTGTGTGTTTGTCGTGCACCCGTCTTCACGTGGGTCCACCTCCTCAGGTAAAGGAGACCTGATTGGCTCAGACTCCCTGACCAAGGAGCAGGTGATCAAGACCAACGCCAACGTCAAAGCCCTGACCTACTGTGACCTGCAGTACATCAGCCTGAAGGGCCTGCGCGAGGTCCTGCGCCTCTACCCCGAGTACGCCCAGAAGTTCATCAGCGAGATACAACACGACCTCACGTACAACCTGCGGGAGGGCCACGGCGCCGATGTGAGTGCATACAGTAATCTAGAGAGGCGAGGAAAAGCATGAGAGCGAGCCGTGCCTGTGTATGCTGTGTATGCTGTGTACGTAACACATACAGTACATGCATGCCTTTCGGAAATTTGCAAATGTGCACGCAGACATACTGTTGACTCGTATCACTCGTTCCTTGGAAAGCCTAGGAAGTGTGGATGGAAAATCTCAAGGATCAGCTGCCAATGTAGTTTGAAGTAGCCTGAGGAGACGTTCACCTTGAGAGGGGTCACATGGATGAACGCAAACAATGTTAGCCTTGGAGTGTTTTTTCTTATCAACTGCCATCACAAACAAACATAATTGCATGCGCACATACACACACACACACACACACACAAACAAAGAGGCTTTGAGGCTGTTGCAGCAGCAGCAGAGTGTAAGACGGAGGGACAGGAATAGCCGGGTGCTGCTGTTTAGAGCCGCTCTGTTGCTAAGAATAGAGCGGGGGAGGCAGGGGGGAGGCAGGGGCTCTCCCTGCCTGGCTCTGTCCCCCGCAGCCGCTGCTAAGATTGGATCCTGCCTGATATAAATAGCCCAGCCAGCCCAGAGAAGGAGGGGGAGGGAAAGGAGGCGAGAGGAGGAGGGACAGAGGGGAGGGGGAACCTCGACTATCTCATCTTGTGTTCTGCTCTCGCACTCTCCCTCATTTTCTGCTGCAATGTTACTTGCCTCTCCAGGGCACGGCACACTCACTGCAGAGTGTGTGTGTGTGTGTGTGTGTGTGTGTGTGTGTGTGTGTGTGTGTGTGCAGACGAGTATGTGCAACCGTGTGCACATATGTAAGTGTGTGCATGAGTGTGTGTCTCCAGCAGTATCTAAAGGGTGCACAGGGACAGGTGCCGGAGCTACAGCCCATATCTGAGGTCTCGGATGCAGATGTCCAACCTGGTTGTGTATGCAAAACCATCTGGTCCCAGCAGCCCAAGCAACACAGTGTGTGCGTGTGGCACTTGCATATGTATGTGTGTGTGTGTGTGTGTGTGTGTGTGTGTGTGAGTATGAGTGTGTTGGCACAGTAGAATAGCAAAAGCGGTAAGCCAAGACTGCTGAAAAATGAAGCCTGCAGAAATCCAGTCCCTCGTTGCTCAGTAAACAAATACGTCAAGGCACAACCTGGGAGGATGAATACAGATAGATATTGTTTACAGCAACAAAGTACAAGAAAACAACAGGAGAAGAAGATAGAAAAGAAGAAGTATAAGAGGAAGAGGGCAAGAAGGAATAGAAAAAAGGGGTTGGCAAATTTGGAAGAAGTAGAGGAAGTGTACTGAGCAGAGCAGAAGGAAGGAGAGGGTGTCAGGAAAGAATAAAAAAACAAAGGATCCATCATCTGAGTGGCGTTTGTACTTGCCACTGTCTCCCCCGCTGATTCACAGGCTGCTGACGGACTGTCGTGACCCTGGAGCCTTTAGGGAAACAACACAATGTGCCAGAGCAACCAGTCAACTCGGTGCACCGAGCTGCACTACAGTCAGAGGGAGGGTTACGGCACGTTTGGTACCCCATGTTCATGTGATGTTCCCTCTCTGCACCAGAATGTTAATAGTCTGCAGTAACATATTGACATATTGCACCTGCACACATGAGGCACACACACACACATGTGCCTCTCTCTCTTTCTCTCTCTCTCTCACCATAAGCTGTTGTTCATTGATGTCATGCCGAGCACGCACACACGCACACACACCACTTACATACTTGCCTGCACCCTAACCCAGTGTGGTTGTAGCTACAGATTCCTGCATACAGCGTGAATCTATCACACACAAACACGGACATATGCACACAAAGACATGCAGCACGTGCACACACATCAACATATCACACCCGCATCACAGAGCACTCCTCCGCTCCGGCACTGGGAGCTAAGATTAGAAAGAGAGAGCTAAAAATAACTTGCACTGGCATGAGGGAAAAGGGGGGGGGGGGCTGAGAGGAGGGTAGAGAGAAATGAGAAAGAAAAAAGAAAGAATGCTGAGCAGGCAGGGATGGAGAAAGAAAGAGAGACTGATTAAAACGATAGGGGAAAGAGCAAGTCTGAGAGAGAGAGAGAGAGAGAGAGAGAGAGAGAGAGAGAGCAGGGGAACAGGAAGAAAATTGATGGGGCGTTGGCTTGTCCGCATGATGAGATATGAAATACATTCATTAGTCATTGTAACAGTCCTGCTATGCTGGGAACACGTGAAGTGATTTTTGAAGCCAGTATAGCAAAATGGAAAGATGCAATCACTGAGTAAGAGCAGCTTCCTATAAAACACAGTACAACACACACACACACACACACACACACACACACACACACACACACACATATATATATGCATGCTTGTACATATGCAGACACACACAGTTAATCACTGACCCGCTCAATCAGTAGGAAACCTGAAGAATAAATACATTTGTTCCTGAGTACTGCTTGAAATACTGCTTGAAACAGTTTAGTACAAGTTGGAGACTGCACCGTCTAGATGAGGGCTAGAAGGGTGTCAACCATGAGTCACTCACACTCACACTCACACTCACACACACACACACACACACACACACAACGATCTGCTACGATAAATAAAATAGGCGTCATCTTTTTCTCAAGCTAGCTTGTGTTGGTGTTTTTAGCAGAGCGTGTTTTCAGCAGTTTACTGCACGCTGCACATTTTCTCATGTCATCACAATGGCAGACGAATTCTCTTTTATTTATCTCTTCATTTCTGGAAACTAACTGACACAGCAGCAACACTGAGGACAGCCTAAATTATTAAATTCATGGGCAGGGACAGAGCCCACGGGGAACAGGGCCAAGTGTAAGGGTGGGGAGTGTGTCTTGATTATGGGGGAAGAAAGTGATGGGAGGGGGGGGGGGGGATTCAGACACAGCAATCAATGTAGCAAAGCAAGAGAAGAAATATATGTGCGTCAAAACTGCACAATCAGAACTAAGAAGAATATGTGCTGCTGTCCCGTGCTTTTATTTTACCAACACTAACCACTATACATTCAAACCATAAGGAACAAGTTGGTAAATCATTTGAATTCAACCAGTTAACTTCCTTCTACATTATAAGTCACAGATGTAAAATGGAAACGTGTGGAAACACAGATGAGCAGCTGCTGTTCAAGTAAAGGCTTCAACCAGAACCAGAAACAACCGTGGTGCTGTCTGCATCACTGTCTGGGCCTTGTGCCTCCTCACATGGTGAATCCAAGACACTGTATCAAACAGATAACACTGGCTGGTTCAGAGGAACTATTGTGTTTGTCTGCCCCCTGCTGGTATGAACATGTCACTACACCAGCCAGCAATAAATTGAACCGTAGCTGCTGGAACTATCTCACCATCTCCTGTGTGTTATCTTGGCTGGGTGTGAGCAGGTATGTCATCGGGGTTATCGAGGCACCTCCGACTCCACAACATTACACCAAACAGTCTAAAGAGACGCCTGAATCTCCTGGCTTGTAACAGCCTTCTCACCAGCTCAGAAACCACGTCATCATCCAAGCACGACTTTCATCAAACATGTGGTCATTCTCTAACTCTTTCCTTCCTCCTGCTCTCTCTCTCTCAGGTGGACTGGGAGAGTAACGGTGGCTTGGTGAAGAAGCTGCCGTCCATCAGGGAGGACGAGGAGGGCGACGAGGAGCAGAGCTCGGTGTCCCGCGCTCCTCGCTCCCCGCTGCGTCTCAGCAGGGGGCTGAACTCCCCCCTGCGCTCCCCCCTCCTCCCCCCCCGGCCATTCCGCGCCCCCTCCGACCACCTGCGCCCGACCACCCTGCAGATCCCGGTGGTCAGCCTCTGCAGCGCCTCCCCTGAACTCAGCCCGAGGTAACACACACACACACACACACACACACACACACACACACACACACAGGTCACTGGCAGATAAGGAGCAGCCTGGTATGACCACTGATCTGAAAGACTAGGGGGATCAGTTCAACACACACACACACACACACATTCACACACAGAGAGCCAGTGGAATAACTGCAGAGACCACAATTAACACTCCAACTGGGGTGTCTGGCTGCTATGGCAACTAGTAGGAAATAGTGTTGGTAAGCCACAGGGGGTGAGGATGTGTATATTTTCACTGTATGCGGATGCTGTGCATGTGCAGAGATGAATAACAATATGTGCACGACGGGGTGGTGTGTGAGCAGAAGGATTTTTTATGTTTGCATACAATTACTACAAACCAAAGACAAAATGATGGAGGATTAGAAACTCCACGGCTCTTCTCCTCCTTTTTCATTTGATTTCTCTCACTTTTCTCTCCATCCCTCCATCCCTCTGTTTTCCTGTCTGACTAGATTCGTGGACGGCATCGAAACAGAGAGCAATTCCATCTCATCACCCAAGTTTGAGTTCAGCCCCAGCCTGTCATCTGTAGCCCCGCCCTCTCCATACCCAGGTAACACACACACACACACACACACACACACACACACACGCACACACACGCACACACACGCACACCCCCTCTCTCAGAATAACAGTTTGTGAAAAAGGATTAATGTGTGTGTGTGTGTGTGTGTGTGTGTGTGTGTGTGTGTGTGTGTGTGTGTGTGTGTGTGTGTAGGGGTCCAGGACCAGTCTGAGATCAAGCAGAGTGTGTCTAAATTGACGGAGCAGGTGAGTGTATCAGTTTGTGCTTTAAACAAACACAGATTCACTTTGTCTCAAGTTACGTATGTTTGTACCCGTTATCTACCAGACCATAAATCAACTGATATATTGACCTCCGTGTGGATTGACCTTAATCTGTTGCTGTCGTGTCTCTTGGCCGTCCAGATGAGCAGTCTCTCCAGACAAGTCTCCCAGCTCAGCCAGGAGCTGCAGCAAATGACATGCCTGCTTAAGCCCCTCCTCCAAGCGGCACCGCAGCCAATGATGACGACCCTGACGCCAAACTTCACCTCGCCTCCTACAAGTGCCAGCCAGCTGTCACCGAGCACCTGCCTGGTGATGTCACCCTGCTGCCATCGGAGACCTGAGGCCCGCTCCCTATTGGACAGCGGAGACATGGGGGATGTGAACCTGCCCGGATGCCTTCTTCCCACTCCCCATTCGCTACACAGGCCGACTTCGTTTCCTCCAGCACCGTCGCAGCCCGACTCCCCAGGGGGCAGCATCCAGAACCCCGCCCACTCCAACCCTCCTTCGTCTGGGGAAGGAGACCCGGAGGGATCCCCGATCCTCCGAAGCCTCCACGCTTCTTCCAGTAATGGGATATTATTCCCCTCCCTTCAGGACCAGCCTCCCCTGGCCTCCAACACCCCATCGCCTTCTCTCTCCTTCTCCATGTCTCTCTCCTCCTCCTCCTCCCTTTCCCCCTGCCAAGGCTCCCGCCACGCTAGCAGAGGCCAGCTCCCCCCGACTCCCTCCCACGACACCCCACATCCCCCGTCCTCCCACTGCTCAGCTCCCCCGTCGCTCACTTCCTCCCCGAGAGACCACAGGCTGAAGGTGTTATGCCCCTCCCCTTCCATCCCGCTCACACCTCCCACCTTTTCCCTCCATCCCTCCACCATCTCCCTCCCCTTTTCTCTGGACTCCGTCAGGGAGAGGAGAGGGGAGGAATGTACCCAGGTGGCCCCCTGGTCTAACTCACAACGATGCCAGCGGGACGCCAGACCCGGCGCTCGACCCCAGGAGCTGGAGATGCAGGAGTGGGGGGGAGAGAGGGGAGGAGAGGGAGAGGAGGGGAAGTCCTCCATGGAGCACATCAGTTTCATTGATGAGGACGGACCTGCTCTATGAACGAGTGACACAAGGTGAAAGATAGACAGACACAGAGGTGGAAACAGAACCAGGCCAGGGGAAGTGATGGCTGAGTGGACGGGATGAAAAAAAACACTGGTGAAAGACGAGAGAAGGTCCAATTCATACAAGGAGCAGTTTGTCAGACAGACAGGAAGACAGACAGGCTGTGATAAGACACCAAGCTGTCACTCATCCGTGTGAAGGAGTACTCCCTTCTCTTCTACGCAGCCCAACCACAGTACAGCAGCACAAATTGTCTTACAGTTTCAACACTCCAATGGCATCTATCAATCTGTACAGCTATTGGGACCGAAGGACGGAGGGACTGACTCAGTCATACAACATCTATCTTGTGAGTCACAGCCTAATTTGGCTCTTGCCAACTAACTGAACATCTGTTAGAATAGTGCTATTAACGCAACATGGATGTCTCCAGATGTTCCAGCTGCCTCCTCCTCTTCTAAGGGCAGGCGTTAACAAATATCTCAGCAGGAAGTGTGTTTACCCAGATTATCCGAGCCATTTCACCGGGACTGGGAATGTAAACTCCTTATTCAGTCTCGGTCATGTCACTGCTTGGAAGCCCTGTTGGCTTTAACAACGGGGCTGATGGAGGTAAATTATTACATTCAACTGACATCAAACCATCTCTTCAGAGACATTCAGTATGTTCATGCACACGTATTTGCACACAAACACACACACACACACACACACACACACACACAATCTGCAGACATATACAAATATGTGAGCGTGTTCTGACTTCTGACAGAACGCTCCATGTTTCCTGTCCTCTTACCCTTTGAAGCAAAGCCAATAAATAAGAAAGTGAAGGACCAGAAACGTTTCTATTCACGTGTGGAGAACCAGGGTGGACGTAGCCGAGCGTCTGGGCTGGAGGTGGAGGTAGTGTGCCAAAGACAAGGCTAGATTTAGGGGAAAAGGTGGGGGAGGAACACAAAAGTCATAGACGGCACACACGTATCACTGTATATCACCATCTATGACTGTTTACTACCAGCCTATCAGATTGTACAGCAAAGACAATTCCCATATCACCCCCAAGCTTTAGCCATTCAACCATTTGTGCCTTCTCCATTTAAAGACATAGACTTCCCTGTAGTCCTTTAGCTATCAGCTACAGACAAGCATTTGACAACTTACATAGAAAGCCATCAGCTTCACCTTTAGCATGCACCTTTGTGTAGAATGGAACTCATTTCTTTATTTATGTATTGATTTTTGTCGATTGAGAAGAGAGCGCAGTGAGGAAATGTATTGTGTACCTGGGAGGTCAGACGGGGGTTGGCTGAGGATTAAAGGATTAAAGTCTCTTTACTTTCCAACTACACTCACTCCATAAGTGGATGCATTGCAGTGTAGCCTTTCCCATTCTTATGTAGCACACGCAAATAAATATCAACGAGACCTTGAACACACACAATTATCATTGCAACCCCTTCCTCAACCACTGAGCTAAATGCTGGTACAACAGTCTAACTCTAAATCAATACCCAGGCAGCATCACCACAGAGGTCTGAGGACTACCTTATCTCGTCAGTAAGGTACTGCCTTTTGCAGGACGGGTTCATCACACGTTATTTGTAATATAGACAGATTTCTGGTTTCTATTTTCTGTAACGGATACAAGGGGAGGGCTGGGGTGGGTGTCTGGACCGTTTTCACACTGAAATCTAGGGATCCGTTGAGCAGGTTGTCCATTGAGGCTGATGGACGTGGGTTCCTACGGGGTGGGTGTATTGGGTACATTGTGAGGGTTTTAAATCAAATGCATGTCACAGCTGTTTGCATGAGGAATGTGCCTGCTTCTGAGCTGTTGGGGACCGAGGGGCGGTGGGAGGAGACAAACCGCCTACCCTACTGGAGGCTGTCGGGCTTCAGATGTATTTTATTAATGACTACTGTTACAGAAACTTTACCAGGAATACATACTGTACAACAATAAACAAGTGTTGTTTTCTAAGATCTCAGACTCCTGTGCTACTTCAAGGACCACCAGGCAAAAGCTTCAAACCATTACCTAATAGATTTCCCCTTGTTTTACTGCTCTGCCAAACTCTCCTGATCACAACTCATTGTTTGTCTGTCTGAAACAAACCTGCATCGCAGCCCTTTGTTGTGACGCCTAGTCAGCACACACACAATATCTACTGTGATATTTCTGTGTGTTATTTCGACAGCGGGAAAGTAGAGAGGAAGGCACAGGAGAGACAGATCTGGTGGGATTTCATCCTTCAAAGGCAGAGGACTCAACCACTCGACTATCTCTGGGCACAGGACAGAGAATTTGAAGCCCACTCATAATCCTCTGCTTCGGTCTCCACTCTAGACAGACTTGTGAGCTGAAACAATATTGGCAGCAGGTAAAGGTTTCACTCTCTTTGGGCGGTGTGACTCAAACAGAAGTGGCAAATTCACCTACAGGTTACCTCCAACGTTTGATCAATAAGACACAACACAGAGGAGGTCCTTCTTTCAGTTCTGCATATATTTCAATGGTAACATTCATTCCATCAGGGCGTCAACAAGGTTTGAAATGTCAGGGGACAACAGTCTAGAAAGATTCTGAGGGGAGACGAAATCATACAGCCGAGGGACGAAACATACTGTAGTATTTTTATGCCACTGTGGTAGACCCACGTAGCGCGTTACCCTCCAGGGGCCAGTCTCAATCGTTCTTCCTTATTCCTCACATCCCCTCTGTCCTTGTCTGCTTCTCAAAGCACATCAGAAAAGACAAAGAGAAACCTAGGAGGCAATCTCACTGGTGTCTTTTGATAAGCAGACGTAGATTGGGGATGCAGAGAACGCAGAAAAGGCCATTAACGTAAGGTTTTAGTCTATAGAGGTGTCAGGATTCATGCACCCGGTGTTCCTCTTCTCTCCGGTGTTCGTCTGTGCACGCAACCTTGCTAGTTTGAAGTAGTCAGGTCAGAGTCAGCATAATCAGATTGGGAACCACATTTCCCATTGGGATTATAAGGATATTGGACAGAAGTGACACGGTCTCATTACACTAAAATGCTTCCACTGGTTGCTGACCTTCCACTAAGTGCACACAGAATCAGGTGTGTGTGTGTGTGTGTGTGTGTGTGTGTGTGTGCAGAAATGACAGCTGATGTTTTCCTTATTCACCTCTATAGACCTCGTTCAAGTCAAATACATACTCGTGTGACACTGTGGTGGATTCACCCTACTGTACCAAGAATCAAGGACCAGATAGTGAAAGAAAACAAAAAGGTGAGGGGGAATAAAAATCCAAAAAATATATTTATATGTTTATATTTATATATATTTACGAGGTATGTATCCACAAAAAAAATTGAACACCAAAAAGGTCAAAATAAGCAGTCTGTTTTTTTTCCAAATATGTCCTTTCTTGTGATGCATTGAAACAATAACATTAATAGTAATATCAATAATGAATAATTAACAAAATAAAACCGAGAAGCTTTGCTCTCCCACAGCCCGGCCCTCGTGTCAAAACTCCTAGTCCGGTTCTCTGAGACCCAAGTCTCCACTGTTGGGAGTCCAAAAGCACCAAGGCCTCCAGGCCACAGGGTGGCGCTAGTCAGGCTGCTGCACTCATAAAAAAAATCTTCACAACAAGTCCAAGAGAAAAACAAAAATGTTCACCTCAGCTTCGTGTCGGTGGAAAAATGAAAAACTGAAACCCTCAAGACACCCCCTCCTAACCATTGTTTTCCCCAACAACAACCATCGTCTCAGAGTCTCCAAGATGAGGTTTGGAGTGAGAGAAACTGGGGAGGCTGGGTTGGGGTGATGGTGCACAGGGGGGGGAGAGGTGAAGAGAGGCCCGCCACAGTTCAAAAAAGGTGTCGTTGTGCAACAAAACAAAACCTTGAGATTAAACATAAAAAGAAATGAAAAAACAATGGCAGGTATCCTCCCGGCGATTGTTAGTTAGGCTGGCAAAAGGGACTCTCTCCCCTCTGTGGTCACGCTAGGTACTGCTGCATCGCTGTCTTTGCCCTGAGGGAGAGGTGGGTGTGACAGGAGAAGAGTTAGTGTTCTGCTCAACAGTTCGGTGAGTATATGATGAGGATTGTGTGTTAATCTGTTTCCCTCTCATTGCCCACCTGTCACAGAGGCTGGGGTCCGAGGCCTGGGTGAGTTTGTGCAGGATGTCCACAAAGCCCATCTCCCTCAGTTTATCCTGGCGCTCCTGAGAACCTGATAAAACACAATAAAATACAGAGAGGAATTAAAGGAGCACTCCAAAATGAAAATTCTGTCATTATCGAATAACTCCCCCATGTCAGTCAAAATGATGATCTTCAAATTTCTCTAAACAACTTGACAAAAGGCCAATATTTATCTAACTTGTCATCAGATGCACATTATCATCTGGGTAGAGGGAATATTAACTTCTTGTGTAATGTGGCAACCAAACCAGGAAATAGACTGTTTACAAGTCATATAAACTTCAATGGAGTTTCGACTGAGGTGGGGGTGAGTAGATAACAGAATTTTCATTTTAGAGTGAACTATTCCTTTAATGTCCTTTAACAACACAGCACTGATCACTAGCAATCTTCCCTTATGTAATTGTCATGTCCCCTTCCGCCTTCCTCACATCTCATCCTCCTCCTCTCACCTCCAGCGTCCGGTCGCAGGCTAGCCCAGTCCCTTTCCACCCCTCCGGTGTGTCCCTTACCGTCCTCCTCGTTCCAGATCAGGTTGGAGATGCAGAAGGTGGCAGCCAGCTGCAGTTTCACATTCGAATGCCCCTGAGAAGAGAGAAGAGGAGAAGAGAGACAGAAGGAGGGAGGCAGAACAAAAGGACAAGTCACATGGGCTCAATAAGATGTCTAACTACTAAAATAATAATAAAATAATAATAAAAATAAATGCTGCAGATTCAGTAGGTACAACATAGCGCCACATCTAACCACACCAAACTTTGGTCAACAGAGTGCATGGGTGAGTGACTGTGTAGTATAGCTAGTATTATATTAGAGGAGAGACTGTACCATGTAGTATTTGATTTTCTGGAGCATGTCGTCATTGGTCATGATGAGGTCCTTGGCTGTGTTGCCATCGGCGATGTTGGCCAGGATGCACAGAGTCTGACAAATAGACAAGCGTGTTACATTGTGTTGAACAGAAGAAAAGCACGACTCCAACCTTTTGGGACATTGGCCTGTTGGTCAACCTGTATAGTGATGTGTCTTTTTGATCCAGTTGGAGATTCAGTTCTGTACATGACCGTGTTCATACCAGTGAGTGAGAGTGCCTCACCTGTTCTTTGACCTCTATGCTGTGCTCTCCTTCTAGGATGAGGGTAACTGCCTGCATGATCTGCTTCCCATGAGAACTCATGATCTGGTCAATGTGCTGACAATGGAGAGTTAGCCAGTTAGTCATTTGTTTTTTTAATACATACAAGAGTACATGCATTTTACAATAATCGAGTACCCACTGTATCCCTGATGTAAAATGTCATGGCTTTTCCATGACATGGCATAAGTCAGTCGGAATGCTTCCATAACGTAAAAAAGTTATTCCCTCCTGGGTTGTTTATTTTTCAGCTCATAAAAGTTGTAAAGGGGTAAACAGTCTGGTCTCCACTACAGCTGTGCAGAACAACTGAATAACACCATCTAATACAATGAATGTGTGAAATAAGTTGGTATCTTCCGGTAAAGTGACCCATTTTTACAAATCCCTGATGTTCCCTGACTTCCTCAAAGAATTTACCAATTTTCCTGACATTCCCTGTCTGGAAAACACCTCTCATGAATCCTTGATATTCCAAAAATTCCATGACCAGTGGAAATCCTGCACTTTCAAATTGATTATTTTGTATTATTTCCAATGCAGTTCTTGACTATACAAATATATCTGCGCCTATGCCAATGTGTCATATATATAAGTGATGCTTTCAGCAGGATCATTCTGGTGTGTGAGTCTCACCGGGCGTGTTGACAGCAGATTGCGCAGCAACCCGAGCGTCTTCATCAGCACGTTGGTGTCGGGGTCCGAGAGCAGGCGGAACAACTGTTCTGTACCCAAAGACCGAACAATCTCCACCTTCACCTTCTGATCTGCCTGGAACGCCATGTTCTACATACACAACCACACACACACACACACAGAATAAGTGCACACTGAAACAATCTGGTTGTACCAGCCAGTGTGTGCAAATGCAATGACTGATGGCTGAATGAATTGATGCTGAATGAGTATGAAACAGTGTAAAAAGGAGGCTTGTGGGACAAAGAACAGGTATATAAAAGACCAGTCTCACCATCAGGGCCCAGATCCCATTCACCCTCAGGGCAGGGCTGTCACTCTGGGTCAGACTGCATAGTAACTCAATCACCCCTGACTCCAGGATGGGCTGGAGACACACAGACAGAAAGTCAGTGTAGCTTCAGTCACTCCAATCATGGATACCCTCCCCCTCATCCCCTCATCCAAGCACGTAGAAAGTGCTAGTGCACTTATGGACAAAATGTGGAGTGTGTGTACCTCTTTGCTGGGTGAGAACTCCAGCAGCAGGTTGCATAGTGTTGAGGAGGCCATGACAAGGACCTCATCTGGGGCGTTCTGCAACAGCTACACACAACAGCAAAGTTAACATACTGGGGGAGGGATGGAGGGATGAGAGATTACTCACTCACTTTCCTCACCACCATTTCCCCATCTACTCCAGTGACTCGGACCAGCATCCTTCTGGTCTCCCTTCTCTAACCTCTAGGCTATTGCTGCCCCGTTCATGATTTCAGAGCAAACCACCACAGGCAGTATATTCACAAAACAAGTCACAAAATCATTTGTCTCAACAAATATACTCATTATATTTAACAATCAATACTGCTATCATAAAAGTAACCCAATCACAACAACCTGTGATTGAACCAATGCTGAATGGATGAAGAACCAAAAACAACCAACAATAACACCCAACCTCCCCCACAGAGAATCACCGAGGACGCACTTCGCTGTATGCACATATTTTAGCTTTCGTCAAGGCATCTGACTCCCAGAAACACCACCAACCTTCATGAGGGGTTTCCACACCGCGTGGTCGTGGAAACTCGTCCTCAGCTGCTGCACCGACCGCGAGAGACTGTGGAGACACCTGGACGGACACACAGACACAGACAGACACACAAACAGCAGAGATTCAGTCCGTGCAGCATCAGTGCTCAGTGCAGACGAGAGGGACGACTACAGGTCTCCAAAACAACAGACCGTCCAAACACATAGTTCAAATGGAAATACAGAGAGACTGCAGTCATTTGTCAGTCAGGGTAAGTAGTTTGACTCCGCTTGCCCTTGAGAAAGCAAGTCAAACTGTCATAACGGCATGGATGAATGGATGAATGGATGAATGGATGAATGGATGAATGGATGAATGGATGAATGGATGGATGGAGCAGCGGAGAGCAGGTTCAAACCGTACCTGACAGCTGCTAGTCGGACTTTGATGCTGGATTCTGATAGGCCACTGACTATCCTGTCCATCATGTTCTCTGTCTCTGTGATCTGTGGACACAAAAAGGAGAGGTGGATGAGAGCACACACACACCCACACACACACACACACCCACACCCACACACACCTACACACACCTACACACACACACCCACACACAAAGGTCACCTTCTTGCGGATGTCCTCATCGTTGGAGCCCAGTGAAGCGTATAGTTTGAAAGCAGCTTGTCTCAGCTCGTGTGCATGCTTCAGGTCATGGTCCAGCTACACAGGACACACAGTGGACAGAATATCAACCAGTTTATACCGTCAACAAGTGATGAAAGCTTTGAGTAAAAAATAAAAGTCAAGAACTTTTTCAAAAGCCTTCAGTAGTACAGATTGTACTTCCTTCCTTGATATAATAAATGTGTTAACAATTACGCTCACTGGTTGGACTTTTATGAGCTGCTTGGAAACGTTGGCACCAAATTACAGCATTCGGAAACACCGGCCAATTTCAGAGGCATAATTCTCTCAGGATAGTAAGACTATAAAGAGTGCATGAGTGATATCTTGTTTAGCCAAAGGATTTTTAGCTCTCAATGGGGCTCTCAATGAAACATGTTTGTCAAAAAATAATTTTAAGGGACATTTTAAAGTCAACTTTTCTTCCAATCCAATTCCCCTACTCACACACACACACACACACACACACACACACACACACACACACACACACACACACACACACACACACACACACACACACACACACACACACACACACACACACACACACACACACACACACACACACACACACACACACACATCCACAGACCCACCCTCTTGATGTCGGTGATGGCGGAGACGGAGCTGGGATACTTGAAGTAGTCGGCCAGCATGGCCACGAGGTGGTCGGTGGTGCTGGCGATCCTCTGCAGCTCCACGTCGGGCTCCATCAGGTACGCCAGCGTCTCGGCGCCCTCCACCCGCTCCTCCAGCAGCCGCTCCTTACTGCACATTCGCACCAGGCAAGGCAGGGTCTGGAGGGAAAACACAGCAGCATGCGCACGTCACATACATGAACCTGATGAGAGTTTAATGAGCCGATGAATGGGATGCAGATGCAGGAGGTCTCCGATAAACCTGACCTTTAGGACTACGCAGCTGTCGTCTGTCTTGATGGCACCCGCTCGACACATGTAGGTTAGACTGGGAGAGAGGGAAGGGAAGACACACAGGAAGAGAGGGAGTAGTACGATGAAAAATACTGGCAACAGGAAGGCTTTTATCTTCTTGTCTCGTCTACACTGAACTGAAAAAACAGAAATGACAAATCATCGTGACCACTCACCATTTGGCTGCTGTTAGTTGCATTTCAATGGGCTGATCCCTTTGCATCATTCTGACAAATACCTGAGAGAGCAGCTCGCCATCCACCAGCACTGGCAACACATACATTGAAAAAGATCTTGTTAAAAAGATGATGATCATACACAGGAGAAGAGAAGAGATGAGATGAGAAGAGACGTTTCTCACCATTCACCAGTGTCATGGAGACCTGAGTGTTCTCGTAGGCCAGGACTGAGAAACACTTTAACGCCTGCATCCGGACCTGGAGGAGAGATCGGGTTGTAAAGATTAGTGATGGAGTACTGGGATAGAGCTTGGTACATATTAACAAAGAATACATAACACACATCATTTTACCTTATAAGAGGGAGAGATAAGCAGAGGGGCGATGTTCTGGATGGCGCCGTGGTTGAAAAGAACCGTCTGGTGCTCTGGGGTCTGGAGGGAGCACACACACAACATCCTATCAACAATGAATCCCAGCCAAGCAATAAGGGTGATGCACAACCACTGTGTGTGTGCTTGTGTGCAAATACCAACCTTACAACAGTGGGAGAAGATCTGTGTGATGTACTCCTGGGTCCTCTGTGAGCGGCTCAGTAGAGACATTAGATGGGGGATCACAGTGGGGTCCTACAGAGAGAGACAGGCAATGAGCCTCAAACAGATCAAGTCAACACTGTGAAACACTTTGGTTCAGAAATGATGAGCTGCACGTGTACAAGGCCACTTACAGTGTAGAGCAGCTGCACAGGGGTAACTGGACTGATGAAGACTGTTCTGAGACATCGGAGACACGCTTCGATGAAGATCAGGTCCGGACACAGGAGACCTGAACACACACACACACACACACACACACCGCAGGTATTAGGACTGCTTCTTTAAAAGTCATGGAAGATGCTGTCTTCTGCAATGTGTTTTTGTGTGCATGTATTGCACTCAGACCTTGGAGCAGGGCAGGGATGATGTGACAGTCCACCAGGGACTTGATGTTGTTCTCAGTGCCCATGGCTAAGCTGCCCAGCACCACGGCACACTCTGTCCGCAGCTCCGGACTCGATGAGCCTTGCTGGAGCAGGTATAGTAACCTGGAACAAACACAGACACACAGACACACACAGACACACAGACACAAATGGTAGTTTGAATAAAATTGAAGACAAATTTCACAACATAAGCTAACAAGTGAAAAAGAACAGGAGCAGTCAGAATAAGGGTCTGCATAACTGACTTGCTGAAAAAATATTACAACAAGAGCTTTTTGTAAGACCTCTGTTACTGTAATTAAGACTTGAAAGGCTGCAATTAATTGCTTTTAAAACTTTGATTTGAACTGATTGACTTTTTAAGGACCTGCAAAAAAATATATTTGTTGTTTATTTGTTGTACATTAGCATCTTCTGCACCAGCAAAGTCACATCACTACTACCTGTGAACTGTTGTACTGAAAAGAGCAGAAAGGAGCAAAGAGTGAAGGTGTGTGAGACAGACCTGGGCACGGCTCCCAGAACAATCAGGTTGGCTTTCTGCTTGTTGTTTCCAATGACGGCATTCTTCATGTCACTGTGAAGTCAGAAACACACAGACACAGATGAGTGGATCCTTCTAGGCTATCCATTAGCAACCACAGCAACAACAGTGCAGAGCCACAGGTTATTTTCCATTAAAGATGCATTTATTTTGAGGAACAACATCACAACACCACCCAGAGTTTCAAGCAGGGGTGTGCCTTGATAATGTTTTCGGTGTTTACTACAGCAACCAATCATTTGTAAGATGGTGTTCTTCGCTACCTGGACTCTAGATCAACTCCTAACGATGTATATAAGCTCATTTTGGCTAATAGTTCTCAGACAGTTTGGAGCATTATGGGCCATAATGTGGACCACAGCAGAGACCCTGGGCTAGATCATCTGATACATCATAAAGATACCAGCAAGACTAAGGTCAGCAGGGCAAGGCAACTTTCTGATAGGAACAGATCAGGTATACATCAAGCAGATGTGCTTAACGTCCTTCTAGGTCACAGCATGAACCTGTTCAGTTCTATTCACCATCATTTTTTCATGTAACATTTCCACTGCTCTGAATGTGCCCCAGATGGTATCAAATAGCAGGTGAATGAGGCTAGTGGAAAAGTACAGCTGTAGCAGACAGTCAAGTCAGGCAGCTGCTAGTGGAGCAGCTCAAGCCGTAACTAGAGCTAGCAGAGTCAGGGTTAAAAATAAAATGAAATGGGTGAAATGAGTCCAGGTCACCACAGTAGCTAGCTACCTAGCTTGCTATCGAGATAGAGAGAGACAGAGAGAGAGACAGACAGAGAGAGAGAGAGACAGAGAGAGAGACAGACAGAGAGAGAGACAGACAGAGAGAGAGAGAGACAGAGAGAGAGAGAGAGAGAGAGAGAGAGAGAGAGAGACTGGACAGTGAAATACATTTTGAAACAGTCATGTGCAAGCCAGCCAAGACATGTAAACACCTTAGCACACAGCTACTCAGAAACACCACCATCAGTTCCGTTTTCCCCAAAACAAGCTCTATCCAGCACACACACACCAATTGCACTTCATATGTCAATTAGTCAATTCCCTGCAAGTGAAGGGAATGCTGCCATTCCACTCCTGGATATCCCCTCCCTGTCTGTACTGAGGAAGACAACCTACAATATGTGCTGCTGAACTTACATGACTCCCTGCAGCACTTTCTGTGGGTCGGGGTCAAACAGCCGGTCAACATAGTGGCGACTTGTGGCAGTGACCTCCTGCATGGGAACAGGACACAAGACAACACAGTCATGAGGGGCACAATTTACCTACACATGTTAACTCTCCAGCGAGGGCCACAGCTGACACACACACTCACACACTCACACACTCACACACTGCAGCTCCGGACGGACTGGACGAGCCTTGCTGGAGCAGGTATAGTAAACTGAAACACACACACGCACACGCACACACACGCACACGCACGCACGCAGGCACGCAGGCACACACCTGCATGTTTTAGCAAGTCAAATTTAGTTCTTTTTAATGATAGTTTGAATAAAAAAAACAGGACCTATCAGAATATAGGTCTGCATAACATTACATCCATTACACCAAGCAAAGAACTTTTGTAAGACCTCTCTTAGTGTAATTAAGACTTGAATGGCTGCAATTAACTGCTTTTAAAGCCTTGATTTCAGATCATTCAATTTCAGGCATTTTTAGACTTGTTAAGGACAGACACCCTCATACACTCACGGTCATTCACACTGACACATACAGTAGCATCCATGAAAGCACTCTTGAAAAGCTATTGCATGTCCATGGCACTAAGTAGCTGCATGTGTGTCACCTGATAACTGTGTTTATGTTTATATCATCGGGAGCCTTATCCAGAACCTTCCATCTGATTCTGATGAGGCAGACTGACTCTCAACCAGTTTACTACAAGTTGATACTATTGCCTTCTGGTGCTGGACAAGGTGTTTAGCACATACCTGAACTTGTTCTGCCATTTTGCTTAGCAAGCAAACGTGATAGAGATCAATGATGTGCATAGATGTGTATCACTGTATCACTGCATACAATCAGTTGAGATTATGGTCAAAATGTAGACATGGCTCAATAAAATTTAAACGCATTATATGATCTAACTGAGTCTAAAATGAAATGAGACGGTCATTAGTTGTACCATTTACCAGTCTGACCCCCGTTCAAACATGGAATATCAATACTATCTAGCAAGCAACGACAGCAACGGTTTTTGACCAAAAACAGAAACACATGCAGCATTAGAGACGTGGGGGCGTTTCCACTTTTACAATGTTGAGGATGTTTGCCTTGAGAATCCACTTATACATCTGTCAGCCACTGTCACCAGGCTAACATAACAAACACACTGACCGCTCGACTTTGGGTTGTTAACACCGCTCACGTTACCCAGTCACAAACTTGTCGACAGTAGTGAGCCAAGTTCGCAAGCGTTAAATTAACACTGTAACGATATACACTAGCTGTCTACATCAACTGGAATTAGCTTACGTTCAATTTACTGTTATAATTGAGTCCTAAATACATTAAGGGACAATTTATTACTGTCGATCAGAATTAATGGGGTCAAGGGCCTTACTGCAAGTTATTTTCCATAATACATTCCCTTAACGTGTTTGACTATTTTCAAAACGGGATTGTGACAGCACTTGCAATCTGGCTAGCTGCTAACTCATTCCAGGCGACACTGACAGCTTCGTAGTGCGTTTGGTTTGCATCACCCAGAACGTCGACGAGGTGGGTCGATGAGTTAATCGCAAGCATTCCACAGCATATTCGTAATTTCTCCACCCGCCGGGGAAAGCCCGGGATGAAAAACGTTCTCACTAACAGCTACGTAGGGGGACCGCCTTAATGGTACATGTTGCAAAGCCCTTAGCTTGCAAGCTAGCAAGCAACTTAAAACCCTTCATTAACTAAGCCAATTGCTAGCTTCATACGGCATATCAAATTATATTACCCGCTCGATGTTAGAGTGAACACAGTGTACATTTGAAAATTCTATTCCAAAGCATGAGTATGAGACTCACAGACAGCACACTGATGCGGAGAGGGGCCTCCAACAAGCACGCCATCTCTCTTCCCCCGGTCGAGCGCCCCAATCGGAGCAGCACTTTCCAGACACTCCGCCCCCCAGAGCAGCTGTGAGTGGCTTTAAAAAGTAAATGTAGCTAAATCACGCAACATTCCAGAAGTGTTGAAAAGGTAGACGAGTAGTTATTGCACCGCTTCGGGCGCGACTATAACTATTAGCAGCTGAAGTATACCAAAATAACAACGTAACTTAGCGAGCTCTGGTTGAGAATGGATTTGTCAATAAAGTAAATTTTGTTTATAAATGTGACGTATTTGAGACCTGCCTGTGACTGATTCGACAAAATAACTTGAGCTAAAATACAAATATTTTTATGCAACAACCGAGATCCATTATCCATATTATATTAATAACTTAAATTAAATGACATATATCAATGTGAGAATTGTATCTGCCGATGTATAATAGAATATGCTGTCACCGATCGAAAATGTTTTTACTCAAGTTCCTGCAGTACTGCGCATGCGCCTTCGCTGATCGACAAGGTGGGAAAATTCATTTTGTTTTGGCTCTGCAGACTTTTATTATAATCATGGTTTTGCGAAATATTTTGTAACGTGACGGCGTGAAAGATTGGACAAACATACTCCTCAATTATTCTTTCATCGTCGTGAGTACTTAGTTAGTTAGCTAGCTACATTTGTTTTGTTCCAGCATGAACGTTGGAAAATGTGGTTCCCAAAGCCTCTCGTGTGATTACACGATACGAATGGCACCTTGTAAACTAGCCACAAATTACATGATCGGCACAAACTAATACGAGTTATAGTGCATTGTAACAGAACTTAAGTATATTACGCAACTACAAACTTGTGATAATTTGCCTCTCCTATCACTGTGGACACATTTGCCGAAAGGCATCATGCCCACTCTCAAATGTTTGCCCTTTACTCGTTTCTATACAGATCACTCAAACTCCATTAAAGCCAAGATCATTTACAAAGTAGAAGGACACTTAACCTTAAGTTTGCTTCACTGTGGAGGCTGACAGCCTCTAGACGAGCAGAGAAAACAAACCAACCTCAAGTGGCTGGGTAGTCCTGAGTACTGCCACATCCTCTGAGTGTGAATTCCTCTGAGGATCCACAGCTCACCTGTTTGTCCACCATGAAGATCGCAGTAGAAGGCTGTTGCCATGGTGAGCTGGACAAGATCTATGAGACAATTGGCTTTCTGGAGAACAAGGAAGGGGTGAAAGTGGACCTGCTGCTGTGTTGTGGGGACTTCCAGGCAGTGCGAAATGAAGGAGACATGAAGTGCATGGCAGTACCATCCAAATACAGAACAATGCAGACTTTCTACAAGTCAGTTTGCTCTCTGATTTTCTCCTGTTTATTTTATAAATG
The DNA here is from genome assembly GCA_034670385.1 of Hoplostethus mediterraneus. Taxonomy (NCBI): domain Eukaryota; kingdom Metazoa; phylum Chordata; class Actinopteri; order Trachichthyiformes; family Trachichthyidae; genus Hoplostethus; species Hoplostethus mediterraneus. The sequence continues at coordinate 1,215,172 of JAXDDW010000112.1, read as the reverse complement.
CAAGATTTGAGCAGGAGCATTTAAGTCACATTTTCTCATCACTGTCGCTGTTGCAGATACTACTCTGGAGAGAAGAAGGCTCCAGTCCTGACCATCTTCATTGGAGGGAATCATGAGGCGTCCAACCACATGCAGGAGCTGCCTTATGGAGGCTGGGTGGCCCCGAACATTTACTATCTGGGTAGGGAGCAGCACACAGTGGATGTGATTGATCTGCCCTTTCACCCATCCATTAATTCATTGACCTTATCTGACCATATGTCCTCAGGTTATGCTGGTGTCATTCGCTACAATGGGATTAGAATTGGTGGTTTATCTGGAATCTTCAAATCACATGATTTTAGAAAGGGTGAGTTTTGTTCTTTACTATTTCTGAATGATTGGTTCAGTTGTATACAAATATGCAGTATAGAAAATAGTTGATGTTTACCTTTTCAGGTCACCATGAATTCCCTCCATACAACCCTGACACTCTGAGAAGCGTTTATCACATCCGAAATATTGAGGTCTTCAAACTAAAACAGGTGACTATCATAGTTGCCTGGTCAAAACACGGTCCACTTATTTATCTAAATAAAATGTATTTATTCATGCATGTGTTTTTCCTCCCTTCTTTCCACCCAGATCCAGATGCCCATTGACATCTTCATGAGCCACGACTGGCCTCGTGGAATCTACCACTACGGAAGCACGGGGGAGCTGCTGCGTAAGAAGAAGTTTCTGCGTCAGGAGGTGGAGTCGAATACACTGGGAAGTCCTGCTGCTGCAGAGCTCCTGGACCACCTCCAGCCCAGCTACTGGTTCTCTGCACATCTCCATGTCAAATTTGCTGCCCTTATGCAGCATCCGGTGAGAGCTATTTGCATTGTAACTGGTTGTGTTGTGAGTATTAAGCCCTGATATTTTTATATTGTGTGTATGTATAATTTTGAGTGTTCATACCAACTGAATATTCTTTTCCTCATAGGCTAAAGTCAATTCTGCCCCACGTACAACCAAATTCCTGTCCCTGGATAAATGTCTGCCCTATAGGGAGTTCTTACAGGTGAGAGGTCTTGTTGTCGTGGGATATGCAAAGGCTCAGAGCTGTTGAGTGTTGGTCATGGTGCTGGTTAGACTCAAGTGTAGGTGTGATGGATGTAAGCAAGAAGGCATGTGCATGTGTTCCAGATTGTGGAGGTTCCAGACAGACCAGGTTCATCTGAAGGTCTGGAGTATGATCCAGAGTGGCTTGCTATTCTGAAGGCCACCAACGGTCTACAGAGGACCACCCCTCACCCCTGGAACCCGCCACAGAATAACGGCCTGCATGAACGGTACACATGAAATCCCACAGGGGTAGTAGGAGCTGAGTGGGCATACATGTTTTAAAAAGTTGACACCCCGACTGGAGATGGGCGGATACATTGAAGAGAGAAATGCTCCACTTCAAAAGACCCTTCGTAGCAAAAGTGCCCTGAGACTCAGCGTTACTCTGCATTGTGGAATGTTAGCTAGCTAGTAGGCTAATCTCAAATATGCTGTCAAATGGATTCGTCAGAGCTGTGGTTTGGGTCATGGCTAATCAGTTTCAACTCAACATGTTTGAGCCATGAGAGCCTTGCATAGAATTCGACACACATTTAGCAGCAACACGAAGGCATTATGGATTAAGTGTAATCCCAGCTCAATTTTGCTCGTGTTAATTCACTCTCACTCTCTCATACTCTCTGCAGTTGACTCAGACATACTTATCTTTCACTAACTCATTCACTGACACAGCTGCTTCATGCTCTCATGTACAATATGTGTTTCCATCAGGTGGGACTTCAGTGCTTCAGAAGCTGCTATGATGGAGGTGGTGGAGGATCTGAGCGGTGAACTGGCTATTCCAGACAACTTCAGCCGGACTGTACCAGCCTATGACCCTACCAAGCCCCAGCCCTATGCCAGCCCCAGCTACAACACCAACCCCCAGACTACTGAGCTCTGTGCTACTTTGGGCCTGACAGACATCTACGCCCAGGTTGGACAGGGTGGTGACGAGCTGGGAAGAGCTCAGGGCAGCGCCAGAGGGGAGGATGAAGATGATGATGAACAAAGTACAGGGAGTATTGATGAACCCAGTGAGTATCCAACAGACACGTCAGGATTGTCAAATTCATATAATCCTGATGAGATTACAATAGAGGATGAGTGGGAGGAAGAGGCAGGAGAGGGTAAGGAAGAGGCTAAGAGGAGTACTGATTCAAAGGGAGTGGTGAGGGGAGACCAGGGTGAGATCCATACCCCCAGCCGCATGGTTCTGCCAGAGCCAATATCTGCCTCGCCAGCTCGCCTCGCCTTCCCCATGAATCTGCCTCCTCCCTCCCACTCGACCCCAGCCCCAGCCAGGTCCCAGCCTTCAGCAGGAAGGGAAGGACTCTGCGATGGTGGGGAAGAGGACGCCCCAGCGGTCCGTATCCCCAAACGTACCAGTGATGAGACGGGGGACACTGGCAGCACAGACAGAACTCCCAGGATCAAACGCAGGAACCAGGTCATCTACACAACAGTGGAGGATGAGGAGAGTGAGGATTAGGGTTAGATAAGACAAATGGAGCGCCTCTATTTCATGTAACTTAATACTATGTAAAACATAGTATTAAGTTTATGTATGTACTGCCTTTTATACAATGCAATAATACTGACCTGTAGACCAAAGCTCTACTCCAAGAGCTAAAACTAGGTAGGGCTTCATTAAAATGCCTAAAGGCTACCGTAGAGTTAAAGTGATGTAGTTGGTTCTGGACTCAGTTTCTACAGAAAGAGACAATGATTTTTAATCAATCATGTTTTATCATATCAAAAGATGTTTTAGGAAAGGGATTTTTGAGTCCTGTGTTTAAAATGAATTTTTAAGTTGTATGATTTCACCTTTTGCTGTAAATATTCATTTCAAAATTAGCAATTATTAAAAACGATGGATTTCTGAATTTTTTTTAAAGTCCAGTATTTTACACTGAGTTGAGTTAACAAGCCACATGGTGAATACTGAGTGTTGTACAGCTGTTGGCTGTATAATGGTCTGAGATTAGGCGACTGAAAGAGACGCATTCAGCATTCTGCGCTCATGGCGCCATACACAGCTTTATTGAACAACACTTTACAGAGGTGCTGATGGGAAATTGAGTCCATTTCCACTCAATGAACTTTGTCATATTATTTGCATGTGACACTGAACTTACTTGTGATTAATGAAGAGTTAATGAGTGAATGCTATTAATTATTCTAAACAATTTTACATGATGACCTGATTGTAGGTGTCCTGTTGGGAAAAAAAAACAATTTGAGCGATCAGTCAAAAATGGCATTGATCATTCAGATGCCAATCCCATTTTGTGACCCTCGAACAAATTTAGCACATTTCTTGTATAATGTCTAATATGCATGACCGTGAATCTGAAAATAAAGCTGAACAAGGATTTTCCAGGACACCACCATTTGTTTAAATCAAACAGATTTATAACATTGATTAGTCTTTAAACGAGTCATTCCAGGTTTACAGGTGTGCTCTGGTAAAATCAACAACATATGCTTTCATTAAAATTAGACAATACATAACATACAGTGTATTTGACAAGTGCTCTTAACAACCATACAAAGAGCCAAGATAGCCTAATGACAGGGTGTTATTGGTTAATAGTAGAAGCCAATGTTAGGGAAATGGTTTTCTTGCGCTTTGCCTATTGGACACACACCCTAAGAAAGCCCCAACCATGATTCACAGAAAACAAACTGGGAATAGGCACTTCTGTTTTTTGTATTTTCATCAATCTCTTCCTTATTTTCTTCAGCCAAGCCTTGGACAGCAACCAAGCACACAAATGTTTCAAGAGCATCATATCAAGTCATATTTATCATTAAAAACATTAAAGATTGCCATGTTTTCATTTTCACCAACAACTTAGCCTTAAGACACTAGACAGATGAGGGGCACGTTAAACACAAGATGGGCTGAGTGCTACCATACGGTCTCCTACGGGGCAGGGAGGTCTTCCACAAGTCTCAGGAGACCTTCCTCACATTCTGTCTTCTTCCCATCGTCTTAACACTGGTCATGAGGATATGAACCTTAAAAGGTTCAAGGAAAGTGGCCCTAAAGAATCAATTGTCCACCAGGGCATGGCCAGATTTAAATAGAGGTGCACCAATTAGCGCCCACATCACTGATTGTAACTTCAATATTTATTCAAAAGAGGAACTGAATTGTGTTTCTTGTTTGGGTTCAAGCAACGCGGCACCGATGTGCTATTGGCTAAACCTAGGAGACAGTTTATACCGTAGCTGTATTAGTCATGGGACCAGGTACATTCCATATCTAGCCTATATTGTTGCTACCAAGAGAGCCTGTGAGGCCAACCATCACTCCGTATGAGCTCTTGAGCAAGGCACAGAAACCCAAACTGCTCCAGGGGAAATGGCTAACCTTCCATTCTAACCTGTTAATATTTGTACAGGGCTCAATGCTTGAATCTAGGGAATATACAAAGATGATTAAGGTAAATTGGTCTAAGTCATCTTGTGTGGACAAAGAATCTAGTAATCTATGTAAAAGTGTAAAAGTGGCCTCACACATTGTTTGTGTGTACTTTGAAACCAATCTGGACCAGTAGAGAGGGGGGGGGGGGGGGGGGAGTGTGTGGGACAGACCAAACCGGTCTGTCAGGGTCACTCCAGCACTCAGAGAAACCAAAACATCTGACAATAAATTAAATAAATACATATATACTTATGTTGGGTCAACTGTGCCCTGTAACATGGGTCTTATCTGGTGTGGGTCTGATAGTGCCGGTGAAAGTTTAGGCAGGTAAGAGACGGATTAGGAGTTGCGGGATCATTCCAGAGGTACAACATGTGGCGTTATTCACAGCAGGTGGTGATGCACATTCAGGAGGAGGGAGGGGCAATGCAGGTAACAGGTGCAAGCTTCGACAGAGAAGAAGAAAACAGGCCAGACTGGGGAATCCCAATGGCTTCTTTTGTTTTGCTGATCTTCCAAATGCCATGGCCCTTTCTTTTATTTCTGCGCCACTCACGAGCACGTGTGTGTGTGTGTGTGTGTGTGTGTGTGTGTGTGTGCGCACTGCAGATAGTGTTGTGCCTCCTCACACAATCAAACACGACTGTGACTGAAATGACTCAAGGCAGAGAGAGACAAGAAACAATAATTCACGATTAGTGCTAAATACTACACCAGGTCTGTCACTCTTCCTTCCACATTCTTCTTTTTCCTCCTCTCCATTTCAGCGTTTGCCATAACGCTCATTGTAATTTCTTGTATGAAGAATCTCTCGGCCGGCGGTGAGGAGACACATACAAAAAGGTGCCGTCTTTCTCCTCTCTCTCTCTTTATCTCTTTATCTCTTCTAACTTTGAATTTCTCTCCCAGGCCATCTGTCTGGGTGGACTGGAGGCAGGTGGGGGGGTTTGGAGGGGTCAGGGGGTGAGTGACGGCTGGGTCTCGGCGTGCCTGGCCCAGCCCTGCAGGTCGGTTGAAGGAGACGGGATGGTTGGAGGACTGTGGCGGTGTTGCGGAGGGAGTCTAGTTCCCACCGCAGCAGGCTCTGGTGGAGTGGGCGTCGGGGTCCTGGAGGTTCACTCCCCTGTGCCGCGCTGCGTGTGTCGGGTTCTGGGTGTCTGTTTTTGGCATCTTTTTTGCTAGGAGGAGGAAGAAGTGAAATATGTTTGAGATTTCAATTATACTGACATGACAGGCTGTTGTGTGTTATCAGGTCAACAGAATTACTCCCAGCCTTCAGCTTAAAAAGGTGCATTAAGTAAGATTTTACTGTCCCCTAGCACAAAATACACATTATATACCTTGCTGGCTTTAAAAACCCATTTTCAAAGTTGCAATTCTTTGGTCACAGATAGCGGTTGATAAAAAATCATCTATTACTTAATGCCTCTTTAACTAGACTAGTTTCTTCTAATGTAAGATCTAATTCCAATTAAACCCTTGTGCCATTTGCTCACATAAATAGTGAATGAACGCAGACTCACCAATGGCCAGGAAGAGTTCATTGACGTTCATGGCTGTCTTGGCAGAAGTCTCCATGAAGAGCAAGCCAGTGTCTTCAGCGTAGGTCTGAGCTTCCTTTACCAAACAACACAGACGTTTTGTGGTTAGTTAATCCGCTTTACATTGAAAACAAATCATCTGTGATAATAGGCATGTGTGCCATTGGGCTAGAGGAGAAAAGTGAAGAATTTGGAGCACCAGCCTGGCTCTGCAGTGGTTGGAGAAGAGAGTGCATTACCTCATACTCTACTAGTCTCTTCTCTGCCAGGTCAGCCTTGTTCCCAGCCAGGGCAATAACAATGTTAGGGCTGGCCTGTCTCTGCAGCTCCTTCACCCAAGCCTTGGCTCTCTCAAATGTCTCCTGCACAAACACAGGTCCAAGATAAGATCAAATGTCAACACACAAGTATAGGTGAGGCAAAAAGGTCGAGGGAGTGAATGCTATCTGGTTTGATAGAGGTCAAGGATGTTGTGCATGCAGTATACATCAAAAAGGTTTATTTATGCAAACTCTCAACCATCCTGTGCACAGTGTAGAACATTAGATGCTGCTGATATAAACACCTAACTAATAGACTCCATAAATTCATCTGTTTAAACCATACCGGTTTGGTGATGTCGAAGACCACAATAGCGGCCTGAGCCCCACGGTAGTACATGGGTGCCAGGCTATGGTATCGCTCTTGTCCTGCTGTGTCCCAGATCTCAAACTTTACTGTGGTGTCGTCTAGACACACAGACTGCGCCAGGAATGCAGCTAGAAAAGGGGAAATTAGGACAAGTTACTCCACGAGGCTACAAGGCTCCTTCAGATCTTCATCCACTCACCCCTTCCCCAAGATTTCCTTCATTACAACCCCTCCTTCTCCTTCTCCCCTTTTGATCACCTGATCAACATTGAGATACAACCTTATGATCCCCCCATCCTGCCTCACTGCCATCCCCACACACACACACCTCCAATGGTTGTCTCCTGGAACTCATCAAACTGTCCCTTGACGAACCGCAGCACCAGGCTGGACTTGCCCACGGCCATGTCTCCCAGCAGCACCAGTTTGAACTGGCAGATCTTGGTCTGTGGTAGTGTGCCGTTGGAGCGGCCTCCACTCCCTCTGGAGCTCATACCGACCCGACTAGGAGATGGCAGGGGGACTAGGCCTCCTCCCTGGAGTGGGGACGGGAGCTTCTGGGATATCAGTCGCTTACGTTGCCTCTCAGTGTAGTCAAGTCTCAGCAAGGATTTCTTCTACTACTGTTTCCTTGTTTTATCTATGTGAAATGAAAAATCAAAAAGGTTTGATGAGGGCCTGGGGTCTGTTTTAGCACAACATTATCTCAGTGCCAAAAGCCTTTTATTACATCTCATCTCTCTTTGTCACAATATCAATCACCCCCTATGGTTTTGTATGGCCTACCTATGATGATATCAGGAGGGGCAGAACATGTTTAATAAATCAAGGAGAGACAATACAGTGCCACTGCTTAACATTTACCAGTCTTGAATGTCTAATCTATGTCCCAGCTGGGTCACATACAACGTGAAGATAAGAGTTTATCAGGGATGCTACATTTAACATTGCTGTCTCCAACCTCATAGAGAACATGTCTTACATTTAAACGTTATATTTTTAGGTGATTGGTTAGAGGGCACTTGGCATTTAGGCACCTAACTACTGTCACCAACACAGTAATGTAATGTTACCACCAACTTCATTTAACGTTACTGGTGGTGTGCTAAATGGACTCCGCTCCGTCCAGTCATGTCGGATGAGACAAAATTGAGTCAAAGCTTTATGGTTCGACGCCCCGTACAATATGATATTACTACCTGTACATTTAACTAACGTACACCTACTGTTTCGATACAACTAAGATATTTACCCAGGGCAATGTCGTCGTTTCAGCAGCGGAGATCACGGAGGCTTCAGTGTTGACAATTTGGCTATCAGCTGGTGAGAGGAACGTTAACGCTTCCTGTAAATTGGCGCAGGCGCAGTGAGTGTCGCATTGTCAATTCTGAATTCTCTAGAACCGCATTCCTCAACAATCTACAGTGACACCGCTCACATGCTTAAATGTCTAGTAAACAAATCGCTTTGAAAATTGTCTGTTACTGTTATTATATTTTTCTTTCCTGAGACGTAAGTTTTATATATTAGTTCATAATCTGACGTTAGACCCAGCCCTGCATGTTTGTGCGCAACTGAGAGCCTATTTATTCGCACATATTACTGTATAAACTAATAATTTTAAACAATCGTATGTGGAATTTATGATCCATGCAGAAACTACATTATTTGGTTGATTTAAGGGATATTTGCCTTGACATCCGAGCCGCCAAGGGGCGTACGAGCACAGACATGACCTGCAGTCACCCGGAAGTCTTTACAATGTGAATGATTGTTTGAATTGTTTTGCTAAGTGATGTATTGCATTTAATATTAGTATTTGTTGGAATTTACTGGTGAAGCGATGTGACAGCTAACGTTATGCCAACCACAAACAGAAACAAGAAGCAGCAGGGGAGGGACACCGCGGTAAGGCTCATTTCTTCATCGTCTTGAACTCATAATTGACTAAACTTACCGCAGTAAACTTGTTTCTCCAGCGACACGAGCGCTGCTCGCTGCCGTGGAGCTTAGTGGATATCTCGCTGCTCAGTAGGGATCGTCAATAAAGTAATTGCATAGATGTACATCAAGTTAAAATCCAATACCATAACTTCTCAACCATATGACAAAAAAAATCACAAAAACAGATAATTGTGTTACAGTATTAGAGCTATCGTGCACACCGTGTCCCTAAACCTGCTTATTTTATTTGTTGAAAATGTTTTCATATTTTATATGAATATTTTAATAAAAAATAATGGATTTTCTTTCTTCCAAGTCACATGACCCAAAGACACCAGACTACCTTGTTTATGTTTACTAGCACATGTGATTTGGAAGCTATTGAAAGAAAAATATTAATATAAAATATTTTCAACATTTTTAGAAAATCAAAAGGCGTGCATGATGTGGTCATTGCTAGTAAACATAAACAAGGTAGTTCATATATATTTTCAGCATTTCAACAAATAAACACTTATTGAGACAAACATTAGTTGTGCATGATGTATCTCTATTATTGTAACACAATGACTTGTTTTTGTGGGGTTTTTTCGTCATATGGTTAAGAAGCTATTGAATTTTAAGTTTATGTACAACTATGCAATTACGTTATGCAATTACTTTATTGACGATCCTTCTGTAGCAGTCGTTAGGGATCTATCTATCTATCTATCTATGTATCCATCCCTCCATCCCTCCATCTGTCCCTCCATTGATCCCTCCCTCCCTAACCAACTGCTGAAGAAACTGATGAGCGGACCCAAATATCTGTTGAATATTCAGCCTTAAACCAATTTTACCGCATTACTAAACCTGACATGTTTGTAAGCTGAAGGTATAAACTGAAGTGTCTGAAAACTGAAGACATGATAATGATTCTGTGCTTCGCTGTGTCTGACCCAGGTACAGGGAACCAACGACAGCAGCGTGGTTAGCAAGGTGTCTGCTGCAGCACAAGGCTACTTCCAGGATGCCTTCCTCCAACACTTTGTCTGCAAAGTGGCCAGGAGGTCCCCACTCATCAACAGGTTATAGCTGGTTGCATACAATAGTTAATAATGATCAGAATCACAATCACTTTATTCACCAGCTACTTTAATACACATGGTACAGGGACAACTCAACTGGATCGCGTGACAGTGCAGGACACACAGTAGATATCTTTCTGTCATTTCCCATAAAGACTGGTGAGGGGAAATCCCACCAGCAAGCCTTACCTTTTATTCACCTGCACACCCACAATGTGGAATACAATGAGGTGATAAAGTATAATGTGGCAAATTTATGTAAGACACTTTGGCTAAAAGGTTCTGCCAGATACTGTGTATAATAATAAGGTGTTGTTCACGTGCTTTAGAGGCTACTACGTGCGCTGGAGAGCTGTGGATCACTGTGTCAGCAGGTTTCTACAGGTTACTGAAAACTGCTCCAGGAGACAGGTATGTCTTAGACTGTTAGTACAAGTTAACAGTGAATCATCCAACAGTATTTTACATAGAGGATGTGCATACATAAGGACTTGGCATTTCATACCTCTTCCTCCTGTGCTTTTCTTTGTCTCGCTCCCTGTCATTATTTTTCTTTTTTTTTCTAGATTTTGTCTTTGGGCGCAGGCTTCGATTCTTTGTATTTTCGCCTGCATGCGGAGGGACGTCTTGATCGAGCTAAGGTGTTTGAGATGGACTTCCCTGATGTTGCCCGACGCAAGGCTGCCCTGATCAGTGCCAACATTACACTGAGGGGCAAGTTAGACTCCTATTTGTCTTCTCTCACAGGTGAGCCATGTCATCTACCCACAACACAAATTCATTGAGATTCAGTTGTGTTTACACGTTTGCTTGGACTACACGTCTCATATCCACCAGTTATGTTTCACATGTGCATGTCTGCCTGTGTGACTCCAGGTCCTGTGTATGTGTGTAGTGGTCAGTACCTTCTGCTAGGGGTGGATATCAGAGAGGAGTCCCAGGTGAAAGAGGCTCTAGATGGGGCTGGGCTGGACTGGGCTGCCCCCACCCTACTTCTGTCTGAAGTTGTGCTTACTTACATGGAGACACAATGGTAAGGGTGGAGATAACCAGATCACCCTGTTTGTGTCCAAATATGTGAGTTCAGGCCTCATAATTAATTGTGTATATTCATATATATTGATTTTAAATTGCTGTAATAGTTGTAGGATATTGGCATACTGTCAATATAAAAAAAGAAAGAAAGATAAATCATTTTGTTTAGAATCTCCATGGAGGTAGTAGAAATATTTATAGTTGAAATAGAAATTAGAAATAGTTGGAATATTCAAGAAGTCCACAATTTTTTTTCTTCCTAATAATGATAATTAACAATCACAGTATCTAGACAAATAATCAGGATTATCATCTTAGCCATGATGTGAGTGCTTGTGTTCGTAATGATGACACGTGTGCTCTTGTGTGCTACCAGGTCGGATGCTGTCATCGCCTGGGCAGCGAAGCTCCTGCCGCAGTCGCTCTTCGTAATGTACGAGCAGATCCGTCCACAGGATCCCTTCGGCCAGATCATGCAGGCTCACTTCATGAAACTGAACTCAACTCTACACGCTCTTCGACAATACCCAGACACTGCTGCACAGAGACACAGGTTCCTGGACAAGGCAAGTATACAGACTGTAGAAGTGGGACAACGCACACTAACGCACACTTCTTATTGCATCTCCTAGTGTTTTTATGTGTACCCACTTTAATCAGGTATTATACCCAATAGATATAGATATGTCAGAATCTGTTTTAAGCGTGCTCCAGTGTTCAGTCAGAATGAGTGGTGGTGTGTGTGTGTTGTGTTCAGGGCTGGGAGCAGTGTGTGTGTCTGGATGTGAACCACTTCTACCTGGACCTGGTCCCTGAGGAGGAGAGACGCCGAGTGGAGAGTCTGGAACCCTTTGATGAGTACGAGGTGAGCTGTTGGATTGCGTCTTCCTATTTTGTGGGATTGTGGCTGTTCTCTATAGCGCACCATTATAAAATCACATAGTAGTTTGTATTATTGATGTTTTTCTGTATGGTACTTCAGAATCTGTATATCTGTCCACCCCCAGGAGTGGCACCAGAAATGTACCCACTACTTTATCCTGACTGCATCTCGAGGCTTTCTGACCACACAGGCTTTACTCACACCCCCTCCAGGTATCACCATATCTAATCCTTATGTAAACCACTGTCACTTCTTTCCCCTAATTTCTATAACTTTGACTCATTTTATGTCTTTAAGTCTCTCTCTCTCTCTCTCTCTCTCTCTCTCTCTCTCTCTCTCTCTCTCTCTCTCTCTCTCTCTCTCTCTCTCTCTCTCTCTCTCTCGCTCTCTCGCTCTCTCTCGATTCTCTTATCATTATTTGTTTCAGTATCTCCAATCCCTCCCATTAGCCCCTCGGAGGCCCTGAGCGTGACGACCATGCCAGGCGAGGTGTGTGTGGAGGGACTGGGAATGGCGTCCAGCCGTCTGGGTCCAGGGCAGGTCCTGCTCACTGGAGGCTCCAGCAGAGGAGGCAGGAGCACGGCAGCTGCAGTTCTCCTCAGAGGCCAGGCTGGCTGGAGATGTGCCCGTGTGGACCCCTCTGTAGAGTGGGGTACGTGGGGTTGCTACTTTTGATCAATTGCTTTCTGACAGTAGGAGCTTTTGGTCTTGGTATCTATGTATATACAATGCAAAAAAAAAAGCATCCAAAGTCAATGGAATGATTCAAATGAAGTGAGATGGATGCAACTTGGCTCTAGGTGACACAAATGGAGGTGACAGTGTGTCGGGTTGAGATATTTCACTGCTGCTTCCTGTCTGAACGTAGGGTTGTTCTGTTTTTGTCCCCCAGGTGTTCGGCTGCACCACACTGTCACCTCCCTCCCTGGAGGAGGCGCTGTGGTATACGGAGGTCGCTCTTCTCCGCTCAACCCAATCAGAAGTCTGCTCAAAGTGACCGTTGACCGCTGCGGTCCACCTGATCGCCTTGGCTCTGAGGAACAGGACACCGTGCATCTCTGTGTAAAGGAGATGGCCTGTACGGGAGACTCACCACAGCCAAGATGGAGGCACAGCGCAACCAGGCTCAGTCATAGAGGTGAGAGGGTTGGGCTGAAGCAGGAACTCATATTTGTAAGTTTGAAATGAGAACACCCTTGTTGTATGTTGGTACCTCATAGCCCTGGTTGAAAGAAAACTGCTAGTCCATTATGTACAGAGACACATCAACATCTGTAAAGCTGTTTGTGAACATAAAGGATCCAAGATGCTGATTTTCTCATTTTCCCCGACAGGCAAAGACTTCCTGTTTGTATTTGGTGGCAGGAACGAATCACAAGCAGTTCTGGGTGACGGCTACTTCCTGTGTCTACACCAGCAGCACTGGACTGAGGTGTGCTGTTGAATAAATTCAGATCTAGACAGAAGTCCTTTCAATCAATCATGAATCACATGAGCACATTTATTAGCACACAGAATACAATACAATACAATACAATACTATACAATACAATACAATACAATACTGAGCGCTCAGGAGAGATACATACACATGGGTATGGTATGCGGATCTCTGCCAGAGGAGCTTCTGGACAGAGTTTATAAAGCGTAAGGAAAACTAAAATAGGGGGGGTAGGTTCTAATATACTAGCAAAGTATTTCCTAATAAGGGGGAGGAACAGGTGATGGGGTATCTTCTACACAATCTGCAAGGCCATGTGGTTATTATGGTACAAGGCGAACTTATTTGGGAACTTTCTGGGCAAAGGCAGATTGGGCCCTTAAGTGGCTCCATCCTTACAATAAGCCTTGTACACAGTCTGACCTCTGGCCTGCACTCCGGGGCTCCAGTTGCTCTCCTCAACAGTGTCACTACCACGACATCTTGACGCCACAACAAATGTGCAGCGTCAATCTTAAGAAACAACATAAGCAGGAATATACAGAATGATAAGATACATAATCATAAGATACATAAGGGTGTACATCAATTCTTCCACATGTGCTGAGCTCCTACACATGTATCATTCACATGGAAAGGTTTATTATTTCACCGTGGCGCTGATGTTGTCGTAGTCGTCTCTCTGCAACTGTAGTCAGTGTGTGAGTGTGTCTTTGCAGATCCCAGTCGAGGGCTCAGCACCTGAGGCCCGTCTCTCCCACTCGGCATGCTCGTACCAGGGAGGGGTGGTGGTGTTTGGAGGACTGGGGAGAGGAGGAGTGCCACTGGGAGACACAGCAGTGCTAAGGCCCACAGACGGAGGCTTCCACTGGGCAAGACTAGAGGTCCGACCCCCTCCTATTCCCAGGTCCGGAGCTACTCAGAGCCCATAAAAAAATGCGTCTACTTAGTCCCCAAGAAACCCTCCACCAAATAAATGTAATGTAAACCAAAAAGCAATACCAGCTAATATTCTGTACTCTCCCCTCAGGTACTCCCATTCTGCCCATGTGATTGGTGAAAGGATGGTTGTGGTGGGTGGAGTTTGGCTGCATTCAGAGGGTGTCCCGGGTGTTACCTGTGATAGACCTGACCACTGGGAGCAGTGTGGAGTTCACTCTTGACACGGTGAGTTAACATTGGAAACTCTCAGTGAGATTCACTACTGCTTACTATCCAGTACAGCAGTCAGATACCTACATGCAGGCCTGGTGACGGGACCGTTACACATTTGAGTTGATACTGAGTGTTTTGTCGTCTGTAGACCTCAGTGCCCTGGCCTCTGATGCTCCACTCCTTCTGCGCTGAGCTGACAGACCCAGAAGAACCAGTGATGCTCCTAATAGGTGGGGGAGGAAACTGTTTCTCCTTTGGGACTCACCTCAACCCTCAGCCTGTCACCGTGGACCTCAGACCTGTACTGGGGTGAAGAGGCCTGTGTTTCAGCAGGCTTGGAACAATGGACCTAAATGGGAATACTGGTGTCAATGAGAGTTATCACCCATGTACTACTGTCTGTGTCTGTCTGTGTCTAGTTTACATTTCCCCCAATGCATACTGTATGGAAGATTTCTTTTACCATTTTCTCATTTTTAAAATACTCTTTACAGTTTCAAACCTAGTTTGAAATTAACTGCTGTCCCGGCTAACAAAGACGCCCCAAATAAGAAGATATGGTTGTCAAAAACAAATATTTTTGAGGGATTATTTCCTGGCGGAGACTTTCCTTGTCTTCCTGTAGATATCAGGTGACTGACAGTAAGCAGAGCGTAATGTAGCACTGATATGAAAACACTCATCTCAGGCACAATAAAATAATAATAAAACAGACTTTGACAAAACCAAATTAAGGCTTCATATTTACTGTGATGGATTATGGGGGCGGGGGATCAAACCCACGACACCAAGACTGAGAGTCTCGTGCTCTACCGACTGAGCTGTCAGGGCCAGACGGGGTGATTTGGGATTATTGACACGAGCAAAAACAGCAGTATTATCCTACCATCCTTCCAAACTCCAACCAACAGGCATCCCAGACAGAGTTAAGCAAATAAACTTGGATTATTTGAGAGTTTGGCTTGGGTCTGAAATGCTCAAAGAAGAGCTCCAAATGATAGTGTAATTTTATTTATTACAACTTCCATCAAACAATTACTAATGTTAATTCAAATATGCTTGACACGTGCACACACATTAACCGACTGACGCATCACACAGAAAATCCAAAGAAAAGTCTTATTCTGCTTACAAGACAGGTTTTTATTTCAAGTGAGACCTCAATTCATTGTTATATATAATATTAGATATTAGATACTCATCAAGCCCTGTCATAGATCATAGTGGGTCTGTTTGTATTGGTTTGACTTGGTTGAGGGTGAATCACTCAGTGAAGCGCCTGAAGGATTGGACTGCTGGGCTGACAGCGCCCCAGTCACCGGGCTTGCGGTATTCCCCCTTTTCCAGGAAGTACTGGCGTCCGCGGTAGTTGGGGTGCTCGTAGAAGACCCACCAGCCGTCAAAGACCTTACAGGAGTAGACCTCCCTCCAGCGGAACTTCTCCAGAAGTGAGGGGCAGTCCTCCGTGGCCTCGTAGGCCTGGCCCCCGAAATCTGCCTTCTCATACAGCTGCATCTTGTACTGGGTCCCACTGGCCTGGGAGGCGGGGAGAAGCACGGGAGATGGTAGGGGGTTTGGATTCAGGACGGGGGATTGCAGGGAAGTTGGCAGTGATGGGGGAGTTGAGTGAGTGATTGGCCGTTAATGTCGGGAGATGGGTGGAGAGGTGGCAGGAGAGGAAAGGTGGAGGGGAGAGGTTAATGCAGGGGGTTGGGAAAGAAAGGGGAGGGGATGTGGGGTAAGAGAAAAGGGGAAGGGGGGATATATAGGGAGATGAGATTCACATCCAACAAAATGGGGAAAGATGTTTTTAGCACATGTACACTGATCAGCGTCTCTGCTGCCCATAATGCAGAAATGATTCCTTTTACAGATTTAGGACCCAGTTGTATCTGACACGGTCTACCGCAGATCTAGACTAGATCAGACTAGATCTATGACCCCAAGTTGTGTTAGCTTCCTGGTCTGAACTGTACACATAGTTAATACAAACTAAATAGATCTTTGTATGAAATCTGCCCCCTGGTAGTGGGTCAAATGTGAGCTGCAGCATAGCCTGATCATACAGATAGAATGACCGTATTATTGATCTCCATTGACAAAGCCCTGCAGTCACCAGTAGCATCAACACCATGGTATGACCTCAGTGATCTCAATGCCTATACTTCTGTCAGCTGGTGTTATGTGGCTCTACTTGTAGCGCCAAACGTTTCTGGACACTGATGAAAGTTACAGACCCAAGTAGGAGTCGAGTTTCTACATGAAGAGATCTGAATGAAAGTCAGACTTTGAAACCACTAGACACTGTAGACAAGAAGGCGCAATGGCTGACTTACAAAGTGGATCATCTTGCAGGAGCTGAGGCGGTCGTTGAGGCCCATCCAGCGCAGGTATTCTGGGTACTCTCCCCTGGTCAGGACGTATTGGTAGCCCATGTAGTTGGGCCTCTCGTACACCACCCAGGCCCCGCTCTCCACCCGGATGGAGTTGCAGCGGCTCAGGTAGGCGTGGAAGTCTGAGCAGTCGCTGTCGCACTCATAACGACGGCCCTGGAAGTTCTTATCCTCGTAGAAGACAATCTGGGGGGACACCAAATGCCACTCTTCACTCTTGGCCAGGTTATTTCACATTCTGTGTCACAGACTCTCTAACAGGTGGCTCAGCATTCAAAATGACTGATGTCTCCTATCAGTGTGCCGGTTGGACGGTATGCTACGTTTTATCATTCCAAAATTTCTGAAATGTGTGAAGTCCTATGAAGTATTCTGTTGGCAGTACTCAATGGTCAGTGCAGCTTCAAATTCCAGCTGACTCAAGCCCTCGACACCTGGTACCACAGACAGCAGAACTGGACTGTCCAGTCATCTCTCCATTTCACCCTCTATATCTTGCCATGTCTCCATCAATCAGTAGTTAGCTTTTAAATTGTAGATTTGAATGGCAGCTCTTCTCCTGTAAACCAAAATGAATGTAGCTTCAGCACAAAATCTAGGTTTCCAATTTTGTTTTTCCCAGGATGGAGTTGAACATTTTAGGTCCAAGGCATATCATCACTTAACCCTCAGGCAAAGTTATTGTCCTTGTCAACTATATCACACCATACCTACCACACAATACCTTCCATGATGCTACCGGAGTTAGTCTCCATGCCAGTCTCACTTTCTCTTACTCACCCTGCCCATCTTGGACATAGTATGTAGGCTGGACTTGATGTTAAGTGGTGGTGGTCCCCCTGAGGTCTCGATGCCTGAGTGGCCCCTCACCAGTCCCTTTTATATACCCGCCCTCACACTTTTATAAACAGCAACAGTGGAGGCAGAGGGCAAACAATCGCTCCGTCATGAAAATGAGATCCAAAAATTGAGTCAGTGATTCTAGTGCTATTCAGTTTTTCCAGAAAAGCGTGGCAGGATTATGGCATAATGGCAGGGGATGGTGAGTGTCCATTGACCCCATCTCTCTGCTGGCTGGGCCCGATGCCCCCTCACCTCACCTCCCCCCCACACCATAACACAACACATGTGCCAGCGCCACCAGTTAGCCCCCACCTGGCTAGTGCCTACCAACTCATGCCCAAATTCTGCCTTATGGATGAACCCAAACACAGAAGTAGAAAACCGTATAATAAAGCATCTCATGCAATGTTGTGCAAAGATACTTTTTGCTTGAAGTACGATTGGAATCAATACCCATTAAGAAATTGCAATGCATGAAGTGTTAGAAACTATTTTTTCTTTGACTAAGAAATTGTTCTCATTGCAGCAAATATAGAGTATGCTCTATATAGATGATTGATTCAGAAAGTCAATGCAATAAGCAGAAAGAAACAAGAGTTTTTAGTCAAAACGTTTATTCATCTTTACATTTCTTTTAACAATGAAATCACAACTATTGTGTGGTCTTGGATGCATTTTTATATTTTAACTGTATCGTGGCCATAGTGCATTTAAACTGAAAGGCAAATGTGAGAAGTAAACTACAGCAGTAAGGCATAATAACAGTACAATCACATACATCTTATTTCACAATGGGCTTAAAGATGAAAAGGTGCGACAGCATTTTGGACAGCTTGGCAACAGTCGTATTATTCTCTACAATGTGCAAACATAATTTAACAGTACACATTTTGCAGCAGGTCTATCTTCCCTTAACCTGAAAGATGCTGCCTTGGCTTCTGCAGTTCTACTCTGTTCTGTATCCTCAGAGGCGTGAAGTTGGGATAACGTGGGTTCTGTTGTTTGGCCTCTTTGAAAACATCCATTCAACATGATTCATGCTGTAATGAGTGGATTGGTCAAAACAATCTCACCAGTACATTTTTTCATGCATAATCAGTGAACAAAAGGTGTAAAGAGGAAGAAGGCATTGAAACATGTACATTGTCATGAAGCCACTGACCTGAAGTACACTGAGGTAATACACACTAACAATTGTTCTTGAAAGAGTCCAAATGAGGAAGAAAAAGGTCATGCCCTAATGCTAATGCAAAAGGCATATTCATACAGGAGCATCCATATAAAAAATATACATAATATAGAAAAACTGGATAGAATATACCTGCAAACTGAAAATACACTGAAATCAACTGTACTGAAAAGTAATGTTAATTTTGCCTCACTTGGCACATTTGCATTGAATCAAATGCTTCTATTGTACCGAGGAAGTGAAATTAAGCACAATCAAGTATGTCGAGGTTGTGGACAGAGTAATCACGTCTGAATGAGTATAAACTAAACTCCAATAAATTATTACATTTCTTCCTTTGTGTTCCCTATACTGGACAAAGCTGTCCTCCATGTTAACAACCTGATTCCCCTTTTTTAATTTATTTAGCACACAAACATAAAAATATGTGAATCTAACCTGAGCCAACAACTGTAGATACCCTAACTCATTTGTCAAACCCTAAATGATATATTACATTCTCTATCTTTAAATGCGCATGTGTCAATTTCCTTTTATGAAAAGCTTTTTTTTTTTTTTTTTACATTAAACCAATGTGCATCTAGTCTATGCATGTGTGCACAATTGGGGTTAGAACTAGAGACTCGTCAGATTCTATGGAAACAGACAAAGGGGTTAACAGCAGTCAACGTTCTCTAGGAACTTCAGATACACCAATGGCTTCCCCTCCATGCTCATGCTCTATTGTTACGAATGTGCGAGGGTGGCGCTTGCCATCTTGTTTTAGAACTTCCTCCTCCCCCTTCTTGACCAAGACATGTCAATGACTTTTTGGCCTTTCCTAACATTGGTCTAGGAAAGCCAGCCCATACTACCCTCCCACTCCAGAATGGCAGAGAGGCACATAAGATAAGGTTGGACCAAGAGTTCCAGACCTGCCAGAACATCGTGTGAGCAACCACACACAAGGACCTACAATGACCTACAATGACAGGTACAGTAAACATACTCAAAAGTTTAGGAACTTAGCGAGTTCCAAAAGTCAACAAGGCCATGTGTACCCTGTGTGTCTGTGCGCACTGTCACGCCAACTTCATTTACAGGCACAATATCCTACTTGTCCCAAACAAGAGAGACCCGGCAATTCAACAAGCCATAGGTGTCTGTCCCATTGCCCGTCTGGTCCCAACATGTTTGGCATCATTATCCCCGGGTGAGTCCGCTGCTGGCCCATTGGAGGCCTCCTGAGCGGGCTGGGTGGGTGGCTTGAGGCTGTCAAGCTCTTGCCTGTGTCCCGTTTCCAGAAGCCACTCGTGGAACTTTTGCTCCACCAAGTCCTTGAACTGACTCCGCTGCTCCCTTGAGAGAGAACACAAAATCAGTTGTGATAGAAAGAGGTCGACTACAGGCCAGAAAGAGGTACAATGTGGGGCAGACTAGCAATAAAACTTTATTCATAAAGATAATGTTTGTGCGTTCATCAGGTCAGTCACAGTGTAGAGCCCCCAGAGCTAGTATATGGACACTCACTTCACTATTGCACTCCAGTCATATCTCACTCACCGACTGGCTCACACGATCATTGATTTTGGAAGCCACTGTTCCACTCTAATTTTCCACTGATGCCAGAGCCTAATGGATGTTTGAATGGCAAACTGATTTTCACACGGGATCTATAACATAATGCCACAAATCCAGACTAAAAGAATAGTGCACATCAGTGGATCTAGGTTAACAGACCTGTCAACAATATGTTAAACATTATTTCTATATGTATTAGTAGTGCTCGTTGGGATTGAGCAGGACCTGGTCTGCCACTCACTTGTTGAGCTGGGCCTCCATCACAGTCTTCTGCCACTTCTGAATCCTCTGTTGCTTTTCCACAAGCACTGCCTGGTACGGCGGAGGCAGCCCCCCTGGCACTTCACAGGTGTCCCCTTCCATCTGGAAAGGCACCACCAGAGAGTGGAACTCAGCCGGGGGCAGCAAGCGGTAGCAGGCAGGGTCTGGGTGTGAGGAAGAGTTGAGTGAGGAGGAGGTGACGAGGCCTTCGGCCCCCAACAGCAAGGGCTGATCCCAGGCACTGGGCACCACGGCCAGCCCCACGCTGGCCATATGGTCCTCCAGGGAGGGGTAGTGTGTGTGGAAAGGCCCCAGGGTAATGTTCGTGTTCCCAGGTAGGAGGAGAGGGCGGGTAGGGGTCAAGGCGTGGATGGTGCAGTGTGAGGAAGCTCCAACAATGATTCGACCGGCCACACACACCACCCGCATGTTCTCACAGCTGTGGATGTGGACGCTGGTTTCCACAGGACCCAGGATCACCGTGCTGTCACGGCACTTGTCCACGCTGACTGATCTAGACATACATACACAAATACATCCAAACCAGAGATCAATGTGTCATTTCTAAGGCTATAGATAAGATACATATGACAGAAAGTTACATTTTGAGGTATTTCAACCATGTAAAAATAAAAGAAAGAAAGAATGACTGAAAGCAGGACAGCACAAAATGCCCAAAACAACCCTCATATGAATGGGAGCCCTACCTGAGAGGTGATAGTAGGTATATGAAGGCATCAGAGCATCGGTGTATTTTGATGTTGGCACCAGTCAGCTTGTCAGAGTCTTTAGCCAGGGTCTGTTTGAAGACCTGGGACATCAGCACCATCTTGCTGCCAGGTGGAGCCATGTGTGTGTTCCTGGCTACCTTGGCTCTCTTCATAGCCCCCTCCACTAGGATGCACAAACATAGCACAAGATGACATGATGTCATCATAGTAATGTAGACAGACAGGTATAGAAAGGTGGCTGGAGAGAAGCACATGCGCACATTTGCCTCGGGGAGGCTGCGAGAGGTTACATCTGATCCTAATTCCAGGAGGTTTTAGCATACCTTGTTGGGCCCAGGCCAGTTTCTTGCCTGAGCGCAGGCAGGCGGTTATCCCAAAGGGGTTGAGTGTGAGGCTGTGTCGGAAACAGGAGAGCAGCTGGTGCAAGGGAAAGGAGCGGCTGAGTGTGGAGTAGCCAGCCTGAGTCTGAAGTGGGCCTTTGGACAGCAGTCTGTGGACGGGCTGGATGGCTCTGCCATGGCCCACTGAGCCCTCCAGGAGCAGACTCAAACCCCGCACAGCCTCAAGGGATACCTGGACAAATGCAAATCCAAAATCAGCTTCAATTCATCAAAAAATATGAAGGGTTTCATTCCAAAATGCTATATATCCATTTTAGAAAAAAAAGATGCCTGAAAACCATGAGACATTTCAAAAGCGTGATTATATCCTCAAAAATACAACTATTTTGTAAGCAAAGGTCTTAAGATGAATGATAAATAGTAACCCGTGATATTCTTCGATACCAGAAATCATTGTCTAAGGGTAGGCATCATATTTTACAATGATGGATATCTCATTTTGGAACAAATGCTTCATTTACACATTTTTAAGTTTGTCGCTGTGATCTGCCACAGAAGTGTGCTGACTGTCCACAGACCTGGCTATCTCGTATGGCCTGTCCGGAGCCTGACAGCAGGCCTGGCTCCACCAGCAGCTCCAGCATCTCACCTATATGGCTCTGCACAAATGACAGGTGGGCCTGGTCGTCCCAGTTCTGCTGAGCCAAACCGGGACAGAGAGACGACTATGAGAGGCAAGTATGGAAGGACTAAAAGATGAGAATCAAATGGTGTTGCATGTTAAACTGGATAACGCATTGGGCACCAGGCAATGGTCAGAATTACAGAGAGCTCATAGACAAATACTGTAGTCTCAAATACTCTTTGTCTGCCTTTCTGAGATCTCACACACACACACACACACACACACACACACACACACACACACACACACACACACACACACACACACACACACACACACACACACACACACACACACACACACACACACACACACACACACACACACACACACACACACACACACACACACACACACACACACGACCTTGTTCTGAGAGCTGGTCTTGGCCTCTCGGTCTGAGGAGGGCGAGCGGGCTCGGGCACCGGGCCACTCTTCACCAATCAGAGAGGTGCGCAGAGAACCGCGGTTCAGCTGCTGGATGTAGAGGAAGAGGAGGAACTGCAGTGTGTCCACAGACAACTGGAACAGAGGAAAAAGGAGAAAGAACAGGTGCATATCAATATCTAGTTCACTCCCCATGAAGGGACAGGATGACCACATTACACTGAGCTTTTCATCTCACTGAATAAGACCTTGACCAACGGCAAATAACAGCCACAAAGGCAATGAACAGTACACCCTCATGAAAGAGTCAGACAGAACACACAAAAGGTAAATGACACACTGAGATAGTATTATATTCTTGGGTAAACTGAGCCCTACTCTATGACTGAAATGTACTCCTCAAAATCATTTTCTCACCTTGCTCCTTTGGTGGTCCAACTCACTGGGGGAAGAGCACTGGGACAGAGACTCTGCCCACTCCAACCTCTCCTCAGGAGAGTGTCCTATTAGAAGGTCAAAGGTCTCAAAGTAGAGCCATGCGAGATCATCTGGGAGCTGTAGCTTTCCACAGGCAATATGCCTCCACATGGGCCAGCCCAAAATAGGGAAGCAGCCATCCCGTGTTCGCACATAGGCCGCCATCTTACGAAGATAGTGCAGGCTGAGCTTGGAAGGGGGAGCCACCTGTGGTGGCATTATACCCTGGTTATTTTACAACCTTTGTATGCATGGGAACATGGACAACAACAATGAATGAAGTTACATAGGTGGGCAAGAGTGCAATATACTCACCTGCAGTGCTCCCAATAGGAAGGGCTCCACGCGCGGCCATATGCTCACGCTGCCCGTCTCCATGTCTGAAAGGAGACAATAGATGTGGAAATTTAAGTTACATACAAAATTCAGAAGAATATCAGTGTCAGAGAGCAATGTCAGCAAGTGAAAGACAGCTTAGCTGTCACTCTCAAGCTACTGAATAGCAAAGCTATGCATCACATATGACAGTGAAATTCTTGCATTTTAGTCCTAAATGTCCCATGACGCTTTAAAGTTCCCATGACAACTGGCAAAATGGTTGCTCAAAAACACCTTACTTGGCATCATCACATCCGCTTAGCAAGCTATGGTTAGCTAAAATGATGCAACCTCACACAGCAATAAATGTGCATAAAACTGGCATGTTTCTTCTCCCATCATGTGAAAGGTAACTAACGTTAGAGCAATCACCCAAGTTAACTTGAGCTAAATATGCTTGTCAATGTTCGCTACCGTTAGCTAGCTAGGCTAGCAAAGTACAGTGGGAGACAACTGTGTCTCATTTGCTCCTACTTTCAGCTTCTTTCCTCGTCCAAAAAACACGTTGTTCCGTCTCGATGTACCAGGGAGAGGGATGGGTGGCTGAAGGCCTTCATAAGTAAAAGTAAGGATGAGGAACTACAGCCCTGCCGTCGATTCGGTTTGTTGTGAAAAGGCAAACAAGGGAGACACATCTGACGTTCTTCCTATTTGGCGCCCTCCTCTTCGCCAGAGTTCACAACTTCCATCTGTTGCGCGCAACTCACGGGGGCGCGCTTAACGCACTGTAGTTGGCAGTGAGCCGTTTTCAGACAACCACAGAAGGTTACCAGCTCTGCTTGATAGATAGGCAATTGCTGGCCTCTCTTCTAAACCAAAACACTGTATTTCAAGAGACCTATGTTCAAAATAAACCAATACAGTCTTAGTTTTAAAGTTTTGGTTTTATTCCTTTAAGAAATGGGCGGGATTTATCCGAGAGGCGGATCTTTCGACATCAAGAGGGCGGGTTTTCCCTGACAGGAGGAAGCAGTCTAGTGACTGACAGCAGGAAACCAGTCTTCAAAAGCCGGCTATTCTTTTTGGTCTTCCTCCAGATATACAGGGATCTATGGCCGCCAAAGGGATGAATCTTTGCAATGTGTGCTGTCTGCTCCTCTATTTCATCACGGCTGTGCTCGCGGGGTGAGTTTCTTGCACTCAGGACACAAACACAGTGGTGAAACAGCAACGCCAGCTGGTACACATGTTCCATTGTGATTGGTCTAGGCGGCTGAGCTCAGCTCCCCATGTGTGGACTGGACTAGACCAGACTGTGGGATACTGTCCGAAGCTAATTTGCTAATAGCGGCTTCTCCGGCTTGCTAACATGTTGGAAAGTTGGTAGTCGTTTTTCATGCTGCGATCAATGCCTAGTAATATAACGGCCATGTTTTGAATGACTAAGAACTTGCTAACCTACATTAGCTAACCTGGCTACCCACTCAGGGCTATGGCAGCAACTAGCTAGGTAGCTGCCTATCAAAATAACTAATTTAGCTACAATATACATTACCGTGCCTCATTATGCTACTCTATTTCACAAGACATGTATATTTTGCTCTTGGCACGTGCCCCTGTCGTTCACACCTCTTGTATCTCTCCTGTAGGCGAGATTTCTACAAGATCTTGGGGGTGACCAAGAGTGCATCAGTCAGGGACATCAAGAAGGCCTACAGAAAGCTGGCTCTCCAGTTACACCCCGACAGAAACCCAGATGACCCAGAAGCTCAAGACAAATTTGCAGACCTGGGGGCAGCTTATGAGGTTGGCATGTTATGTTGTTGCTTGATGCCAACGACAGTTTAAGTGAAGTACTATTAGCTATTTTTACTGGGAAGATTTCTATGAAATGTACATACCCATATTAGAGTAGTATGTTTTGTACAGACTGTCTGTGATTGTGTGCGGAAGCGCCCGAGGCGCTGACACAAAAGTCTTTTGTACGCAATACATTTGGTTGTCGTTGGAAACGCTGCGAGGATCGTGATTGGTCAAACAGACCGTGTGGCTGTATCTGATTGGCTGTTACGTTGAACTGCTTTCATTCTTGAAATCCCGACGTGGATCACTGGGCGTGGGTTCAGATATGCGCAGGTGTATCTGAACACAATGTTCACATCACACACTTTGATGTTCAAGTGAAAACTCATTTTGATGTATAATATGGGAGTAAAGGAAATGTAAAGTTTGGTTATTCTGTGACTGACAGGTTGTTTGTTTCTAGGTCCTCTCAGATGAGGAGAAAAGGAAACAGTATGATGCGTACGGAGAGGACGGTCTCAAAGAGGGTCATCACGGCTCACACAATGATATCTTCTCCAGGTTGGTTTTATGTATTTAGGTGGATTTGAAGACATCAAGAGACAATGGAATTTATTATTGCACGCATCGAAATAGCTACTTTAATGACAGCTTTAGGAATCCTACAATATTAATTTGTACTTCTGGGAGATCTGCTACAGACAAGTGTTCCAGAAGACATGATAATGTAATGTACTGGTAATGAATTACTAGTAGTCAAGTGTCTGTGTCTATAAATGGATGGATATGTTTGATTTGATTAAATTACAACAGATGAAACTGAGTGTGTTTGGCTGCATTAATACAAATAGTGTTCCTTCATCATGTTGTAATAATAATGGAATTACTTGGTGTTACCAAAAATGTCTACTGCCATCTTACTCTGTGCTCCCTCCCTAGCTTCTTTGGTGACTTTGGGTTCATGTTTGGTGGTAACCGACAGCAACAGGACAGGAACATCCCAAGAGGAAATGACATTGTACTCGATTTGGAGGTCACGCTTGAAGAGGTGTACTCTGGGAACTTTGTCGAGGTGAAGAGATGACAATTCTCACCCAGCATCCCACATGAAAACTAACTACTATTCAGCATTCAAGTTGATGAATTTACAGTGTTCAGCAAGACTTTTCTGATTCATGATCTGCTTAAGTGCTCAACTCCCTACCAGTATTTTTTTTTAGTTTATCTATCGTGCTTTTCCTAATTTGCCGTTCAGGTCGTACGTAACAAGCCTATAGCCAAAGAAGCCCCTGGCAAGAGGAAATGCAACTGCAGACAGGAGATGAGAACAACACAGCTCGGACCGGGCCGCTTCCAGATGACTCAGGAGGTGGTCTGTGATGAGTGTCCCAATATAAAGTAAGTCATGGTCAAAGTGACAAAAAAGTAGAGCAACTTAACCATCCATAATAATCTTCAGCATGGCATTTGTGCACACTTTAATATCGCCAGGTTTTATGAAGAAATCCTAAACCAGAGGATATTTATTAATGGTTCATGTGACTGTGTTCTTAACCACAGGCTAGTAAATGAGGAGAGAACCCTGGAGGTGGAAATTGAACAGGGAGTGAGAGATGAGATGGAGTACCCTTTCATTGGAGAAGGTAAGCCTGCTCAAGGCCTAAGAAATGACTTTTGTTTTTAATATTCTCTGTCCTCACTGTCTTCGGTTTGTCCGCAGGAGAACCTCACGTCGATGGAGAGCCTGGAGATCTGCGTTTCCGCATCAAAGTTTTGAAGTATGAGCGCGCTTCGAACTTGGATTTCATAATCTCTGTTTTGCAACCAAAGAGTCAATGTAGTACAACGTCTTAGATCAGTGACTTAAGGCAAAAGAATGTGCTGGTAATGTGGATGTGCACGTCCTTCTAGACATCCTGTGTTTGAGCGTCGAGGAGACGACCTGTACACCAACGTCACCATCTCTCTCGTGGAGGCGCTGGTTGGCTTCGAGATGGAGATCACACACTTAGATGGACACAAGGTCTCGCACACACACTTTTATTTTTGCAGATGTATTCCAGTATGGGGCCAGGGTGCCTGCAGATCCCAAAAACAGTGTTAATTTCTTAAATTATATTATGTAAACTCAAGGCCCTAAATGATCTTCAATATGGTTAAATGTAGGATTGTAAGTCTTAAATGGAGTTTTAAAGGTCTTAGAAATTTGTGGTTTGTTGGTGTGATGTTGTTCTGTTAAGAAATTAGTCATGCACACCGTATTCTCATAGGTCTACAGTTGTTTTCATTTTCAAATGTGAAATTGGTCTTTATATTTAATTCTAACTGGCATCAAAAATGTCTCCAAATCAAAGTGGATGAAACTTGCAGACACCCTGGATGCATTTCAGTCTTCCATACATGCTTGAGAAAACTTCACTCACAAGTTGAACTGGGTGGCTGCCTCTGTTTGCATCGCAGGTCCATATAGTGAGAGACAAGATCACAAAGCCTGGCGCTAGGCTGTGGAAGAAGGGAGAGGGCCTGCCCAACTTTGACAACATCAATATCCGCGGTTCCCTCATCATCACCTTCGACGTAGACTTCCCTCAGACACAGCTGGACGAACAGCAGAAAGACGGTGAGGATGGAGCGATGCGTTGTCAGGGGAGGTGACGCAAAGTTGGGAATTGAGGAGGGCAGAGAGTAGAGCAGATGTATTGTGTGTGACAGGATTCATGTCTTTTTCTCTGCTTAAAGGGAGATTGGGTGCAAAGTATTGCAGAGACATTGCCTGATCAGTGGTCAATAGAATCATGGTACATTTAGGTGTTTGATATTTGTGATTATGAAGATACAATTTTGCGTGTTTCTGTTGTTGCAGGTATCCGGAGTCTTCTGAAGCAGGCCTCAGTACAGAAGGTTTACAATGGACTACAAGGATACTGATACACCAACAGACACAGCCTGGACTGAGTTGTCTGACACACTCACACTCACACACACAGACGCCATCAATCAACAGAATCGAGCTGGGGTGTATTTATTATTTTCAGATTCTTCTCAGGATGGCTTGATCAGATTTTTTGTTTTTTTTGTTTTGTTTTTACTTTTTAATGTTCTACATTTTGCCAGCGATGGCACATTTGCTGTTTTATTTGAAGTGTATAAATGGAAAGGATGCCATATGCCTGTTTTTGTCCCTAGTTTTATTGCCATCAATCTATTTTTTTTAATTTTTCAACTCCAGTTCCCTTATTTGCATCAGAATGGAGCATTAAGATCATACAAATACTGTCTACTCCTACTACTGTGTCAACCACTATACCATTCTGGAGCACCAAGACCCAGGCCACTCTGTTACACCCTAGTACATGGGATCACATACCTACTTCTTGTTGACAACTTCCACCAACTTCTGCAGGACTGGAAGACTTTTTAATCAGTTTTATGAATGTAAGGCTGCCAGCGTCACCTACTGAGGGATGAAACTGCTTTCACATCCTGCCTTCCTTGGTTGGATTCCTGTTCAATATTACTTTTGTAAATAGGAAAGAGTTGACCTGTTAGTTGTCCTGATTTATGTTGGCTCTTACTTTGTTATGACATATTGTGGTGTGAGGGTTATTTGCGTCATATTTCCTGCAAGTCTACTGTGGTGAGAGTTGACCTCTTCGACTGAATAGTGGAGCTTCACAGCATTACAGTGGGATGGAGCTTCACCCCATCTCCATCCCCACCCCAGGACAATTTTGTTTCACATACCTCTGGTACTCTTTCTCTCTATTCCCCCCTTTCTGGGCTGATCAAACCTCACTAAAAGGGACTTAAGCCCATGATGCATCAGCAGCCCTTTTGGGCATTGTTGTTGCTGGCTGGGGGAAATTTGGTTTAACATGTTTGATTAAATGTGGTTTAGGATTTCCGTTTTCTCAGATGTTAATAGATTGCAACACTGCCTCCAAAAGGTATGATAGTTCCATGGCCATAAATAATTGGCCATTTTTACAGAGTGTTCTAGGGGGATAATGTGCTTTTCAACTGACGATATAAATAAAGATTTCTATTAATTCTGACTGGATGTCATATCAAGAATTTACCAGCAGATGGCACTGGAATTTCATTCAATGACAATGCATGTGACATCAAAAAGGAGTGATAAGGCTGCAGGGTTTGAGTGACGTGCTGGAACCAGCCATGTTGCTTGCTGTCCCAATAGTGGAGGAGATGAATGAAGCACCTACAGTCTCCTTCAGCTGTAGAATTACAAATGTAAACTACCCAGGAAGTGTTTTCAATTTTGGGGGGGATGACCTCACTGTGATCACGCCCAGAATATGACACCATTGAAGAAACCATGGCAGGGGGATTACCCTTTGCAACTGTGGGGTAATTCTGCCTATAGGCATAAGGGTTACGAGTCAAATGTGTTGGAATTGGGCCACTATGAATTCATCAAAATTCGTTCACCAGTGTAGGCTAAGGCAAAAGGTTTATCCATGAGTCCATGTTAGGACGACGTAGCTCTGTAGTATCGCCAGGATAAAATGACAGGGCCACTTCATCAGTAGCAGATAGTAGCAAATAAAACTGGCCCAAATGGCCCCCACTTTCCCTCGCTCCCTAATCTCCTCCACTCCATTCCTTCTCTTGTCTCCTCCAAGTTACTTCCTGGTAGGAGAGGAGTGAGGAGGAGAAGAAGGAAAAGGAGGAGAAATGTGTTAATGCTTTACAGCGGTGATAGCCCAGAACTGTGAGAAAGATTACTAGATAATTGTGTCTTTAATCATGTTGTAGAAAACCTGTGTGTGTGTGTGTGTGTGTGTGTGTGTGTGTGTGTGTGTGTGTGGTCCATCTGATGGTGGGACAACCCATCATGCCCTGACACCCTTTCTGTGACCCATGTGGTTTTACTTAGTCTCTGTCTTCTGTCTGACTGTCATGGCTGCCATCTGAACTCAAGTGGCTCTGTGTCCCTTACCCTGACACACACACTTCATCTATGTGTGTGTGTGTGTGTGTGTGTGTGTGTGTGGGCAGAGGGACTGTGGGTAGAAGGTTGTCGGGGAGTCTGTCTGCATGGGTGCGGCAGGGGATGTCCGCAGGAATCTATTCAGGATGGTTAGTTCACAGTGTGGTGGATGGTGTGTGCATCTGCCCACCAGTATTTGTGTCATTTTCTGTTTGTGTGTGTGTGTGTGTGTGTGTGTGTGTGTGTGTGTGTGTGTGTGTGTGTGTGTATGATAAACTCCCACCAACCAGCACCAGCATTCGTATCACTGTGTTATTATCTGTACTTGCATGTATATGTGTGTTCATATGCGTGTGGTTCCATGTGTCTGTCTGTGTGTGTGTGTGTGTGTGTGTGTGTGTGTGTGTGTGTGTGTGTGTGTCTGTGTGTGTGTGGCCAGTCTGTGTTTATAATGAACTCCCACAGAGATAGCAGGGCTGTGGTAAAGGGAGTTTCCTTCCCCGGCCCACCACACATCCCTTAGTCATTATCAGGCTGGAGAGGCTCCAGCGACAGGAGAGCAGCGCCGGCCCCCCGATGAAGCATCTCACTGTTCCACCTCACGCCTAAACACACAAGCCATGACATCCTAATAGGACCAGTGGCATTCAAACGCTGCTCTTTTAAGACCACCATAGCCGACAAAGCTAAAGCCCGTCAGGTCTTGAGAAGGTTTACACAGTCGTGTTCAGAGGAGAATACATGCTGTTAGATTATAAGGTGTCTCCAGTGTGGCCCTCTCCCTCAGATGTGGCTTCAAGAAGAGACCACATGTAATTACTGCTCTTTAAACACATGAGGGCAGCATTGCCTCTTCGATGACATGCCTAGATCACTTTTCACCCACAAGCGCATCGGGTTCTGTGTAGTTTATATGTACGTGCGTGTGTGCGTGTGCACGTGTGTGTGCAAGCGCCCTGCCTGCACTTGCATATGCCAGTCGCTGATGCAGATAAGCACAGGGATCACACTTGACCCTGAGCGTAATGACTTCTAAGTGTAGCTGCAGGGTTAAGAGAGGCACAGGCTAAAGGAGGGCTAATTGAGCAATCTGCCAGTCTGTAGTGTGTGTGTGTGTGTGTGTGTGTGTGTGTGTGTGTGTGTGTGTGTGTGTGTGTGTGTGTGTGTGTGTGTGTGTGTGTGTGTGTGTGTGTGTGTGTGTGTGTGTGTGTGTGTGTGTGTGTATGCGAGTGTGTGTGTGTGTGTGCAGCGGCGCCAGTGGGTGTTTTGACCTGCTCTGACTTGGCAGTGTGCTCAGTTAATGGTGCCTGACCTGTCAGGAGCTGGGCTTGTTCAGAGGAGCCCTGGAACAGCACTGGCGCATTACTCATAGCAGAACATACATTATTACATTATTACAGTCAAAAAAATCTTCAACCCTCTTGACTTTTCACACATTTTGTTGTTCTATAAAAATATTACAAAACGCAAAGAGGAAATGTTTGAATTCTATTGGTATGTATGAAACCAAATCCAATTTAAAAGGTATTCAGCCCGCTTGTATTATTTGAGATGAATTGCAGTTGAAGTTTTTACCATCCAATTTACCCATTGACTTTCATAATAAAACTGGACAGGTAAAACACACGGAAATTGCATTTCTTGATATTGTCGCACACATTGATGAGAAAGGTGGTTCAGGGACTGAATTCAAAATGTCATTCAAGTGAACCATGTAGTCCAAAATGTCCACTCTGCACATAGAAATTCTCCTTTAGATGTATTGAAAGGACTTACTTTGGTAGCAAGACGGACGCAGAACTATTTTGAAAGGAAAATATTACTCCAAACAACTTAATTGATCCAAAGAGGAAGCCGGGGCAGTATATGAAATTAAATACTGAGGAAGTTTTCCGTTGAAGCAATTTAGCTTAACACAAAGGGGATGAATACTTTGATGACATTTGATTTTTTGGTTTATAGGTATTGGTTTTTTTTTCTTGGCATCCAAATGGAATGAAGCACTTTACATCGATTTCAGGAGAAATACAATCCAAATAATTGCATTTTGAAATACTTTTGTTGCACAACAAAGTCTGTAAAACGTGTGGGGGGGGTGATTTGTTTTGAGCAACTGAATATAATTCTTATCAGTCTATTAAAACAAATTGCACAAAGAGTATCACCTTTCATGATGAAAAGGAGCTCTTTCATTGGGAGTTATGCAATTGAATACGGCACTTTCATTTAGTTTATTTTTTGTACAATTCCTGGATTTAATTTTAGATCTCCGAGCCAAGCAGGGCACAAAGTGAGAAGCTACCCCCCCCCCCCCCCCCCCCAACCCCCACAGAGCAATAGCAAGTATGAATTCAACAGACAACAAAAAGTCATCTGACTGTTTCAATGTGTGTGTAGTTATCAATGCTCTGTAGCACCAACATATGCCAAGGCCAGGAAGGACAGCGAGAGAGAGAGGGGGGCAAGGAGAGAAAAAAAAAGGACTCTGCCTGAAATAAGAAATGTTGACGGACAAAGCCTACAATTTGTGGGATCTGAGCATAAAGCAAACAAAGGGCAGCTTTTGTAAGGAATAATGCATGTCAGCCGTATCCTTATCCCGCCACAGCTTTGAACACCGCTGGGGACGTCCATTGCTCCACTGTGTATGTCGTGTTGCTATATTAAAGCCAGTCACCTCAAAGGGAAAAGCCTCAACTATTCAACAATTGAATGGTGGGGCTCTCATTATGGCCAGTGTGGGCAGGAAAAAGTGGCTTTGGGGGTTTTCAATTCAGCGACTTAAAGCCCTCCTGTTAGCTAGGACGAGCTGCTGTTTATCCCAATGCCTTTCTGGGGGCTAAACATAGTCAACTGTCATTATGGATCTCTCTCTCCCTCTCCCTCTCCCGCTCTCTCCTCCCCCTCACTAACATTTATTTATTTCTCTCCCAATTTTGTCATCTAATGACCCGTGTTGTGTTGTCGTTTGAAGGGGCTGATGGCTCGCTGGTCTCCCACATCCTGAGGAAGGGAAGGGGTGGCTGGGATGCAGGAGGGCCAGCGCAGGACAAACAGTGTGCAGACCACCTATATGGATGAAAGCCACAAGGCTACGGACAGCATTCCATAAGCAACATAAAGCCGGCGAGACCACTCTTTACTTCTGGTGCCTATACAGCGGCCTGCCTGTATGTATACCCTCCAGCACACTCCTTCATAAATTACCAAAACCAGTGACTTATGCTGTAAGCTTCACAGTCGCTCCTTACAAAAGGATTTTTATTCAGCCCTTAACCTTCACCCATCAGTGTCAGGGACTGTGGCAGGACAGCTTCCCAGCAGGACAGCAACCAGTTCCAGAGCCATATGAATGGGACCATATTAGACCCTTCAAAAAACTGTATGCACAGTATATGAAATGATGTAAATATGTATTAGCGGGCGCGGGGGGGTCAGAAGGCTGGGGGGGGAGGGGGGGGGGGAGTGCAGAGGAGACTGCGAGGGATGTGAAAGCAGTCTTTGTGCTTAGAGCAGAGCCCTCTGCTGGACCCTCCCCTCGGCGCGGGGTTGCCCAGGCCCTGCGGTGGCGGATCACAGTTAATAACTGTGCGGTGGGCTGTCAGAGGCACTTAGCCTGACGCTGGGCAGGCTGGGCCCGCAAACACTGCCTCCTGTGCTTGGACCGAAGCACTCAGCCATGGAGGAGCAGAGAGGGAGAGGAGCCGGGAACTTAACCATGGACAGAGGTTAGAGACGATGGGGACAGGAGACACGCTGAGTCAGCTTACCAAGTAGGGATTACAGCAAGATCTTCAATGTGGATCCTTTTTTCCCCAACGTGTTACATGCAGCGGGTAACGTAACTTGGACTAGGCCATTAGATATAGACACACATTAACTGGTTTCCCAGACGCAGCTCGGGTGTCTTCCCATGGGAATTCTTTATTGACGGCAATGCAGAAGTGCTCAGTCCAGGATCGAGCTTAATCAGTGTTGAGGAAACAAGTCCGGCGTGCACTTCAGCCATCGCTCACCGGACCCTAACGAAGCGGCTGGGCTGTTAATTCTACAAATGAGGCCTTTTTCCCGTAGGCCACCGCTGAAGCACATCTGATGCAGTTGCTTGAGAGAGACCTCAGCACCATCTCGAACCATCAGCACCGAGCCTTATCTGACCCTCAACAAAGCACCCCCACGGCCTAATTAACCCTTATCTGATCCCAACTCATAAAGCTCATACTCTAAATGAGGAGCGTCAAAGGAGTCGACCAATGGAGATGAGCCTGATCTTGAGTGGTGTTTCATTCCCATGCCAAACAATACTAGACGAGCAATACTAGACGAGCTGCCTTGTCTGTGAAATCAAAGTCCAGCTCATCCCTGTTGACTAGATTAGATAACCCAGTTTTAAAGGCAGGGATCCTGTTTGCTCAGTGACTCCTCTCCACCCTAATAGCGTCTGATCTAATGGGAGATTGCAGGCTGGTTGTTGACAGTGGAGACCTATAGAGCGTCATGGCAATGGCCAAACAGTGCTAGCCTTTAGTAAATATCAGCTTCTTTCCTTTACTTTCAACCAGCAATAAATATTCTATTCCACCTTGTGTTGTCTCTATTGCTTAACATTTCAAGGGCTCATGAGCTGGGAACTGGGGATATTTTGCAACACAGTAACTGGAACAATTTCCAGGCCAGATATGACCAATATATATATATATATATATATATATATATAGCTATAAATAAGAAGACTGTGAATGGCTGGCGTGAAGGAGAAAGGCATTAGCGGGCCGATGCAGAGCTTACCTATCCCCTCAGTGTGCCTGTAGCTTTATTGATGTAGGGTTTGGGTGCAGGGAGAGAGGGTAAGTCGTTCTGTTGCTGGCGTCTCTGGCGCTCTGTTTAAATCATCACTTCCTGTTCTCAATCCCCATGTCTGCTTATCCATCATTTTGGAAGCATGCATGTGTGTGCATGTGAGTGTGTGTCTGTGTGTTGATATGCTAGGGGTCCTATTCCACTTACTCCAGCCTCCCATGGGCGATGGTGGTGGGCGAAAGGGGGCTGCTCCCTCAAGACGCCCTTCAAATTACGACCTAATCAGTTAGCCCCCAGAGCAGGCCTTCCACGGCCTCCAGACAGACAGACCCCCGAGCCTACGGCACCCCCCCCCTCCTCTCCCCGCCATGCAAACCTAGCCTGGCCTTGTCCCCACAAGGACCTCTCTCTCTCTCTCTCTCTCTCTCTCTCTCTCCTCTGTCTCTCGTTCACTCTCTCTTTTGAGATAAAACAGGTCCAACTTCAGGTTGAGGAAAGTGTTGGCTGTTCTCGTCCCCCACTTACCTCTTGTCTAGTCTACCTGTCCTTTTCACCCACCTCTCTCTCTCTCTCTCTCTTTCTCTCTCTCACTTTTTCCCTCTTTGAGCATGCACACACACACTGACATGGATACAAGAGGTCTATCTATCTATCTATCTATCTATCTATCTATCTATCTATCTATCTATCTATCTATCTATCTATCTATCTATCTATCTATCTATCTATCTATCTATCTATCTATCTATCTATCTATCTATCTATCTATCTATCTATCTATCTATCTATCTATCTATCTATCTATCTATCTATCTATCTATGGTTGGTATACAACGAATCAGTGGTAGATCTACGCTCCACTGAAAATCATTTTCATGCTGTTTCAGGCGTCTTTTGTTAGCTGAACCAGAACGGGGATTTCTTCTTCTGTGCCACCAAAGCTCGTCCTTGCCCCTGAAACCAGTTTGAACCTTG
This sequence comes from Hoplostethus mediterraneus, assembly GCA_034670385.1. Lineage (NCBI taxonomy): Eukaryota > Metazoa > Chordata > Actinopteri > Trachichthyiformes > Trachichthyidae > Hoplostethus > Hoplostethus mediterraneus. The sequence goes on along the minus strand of JAXDDW010000112.1, from coordinate 1,179,261 downwards.
AGAGGCTCGGAGACAGACAGAGACAGAGACAGACAGAGACAGAGACAGAGACAGACAGAGACAGAGACAGAGACAGAGACAGAGACAGAGACAGAGACAGAGACAGAGACAGAGACAGACAGAGACAGAGACAGAGACAGAGACAGAGACAGAGACAGAGACAGAGACAGAGACAGAGACAGAGACAGAGACAGAGACAGAGACAGAGACAGAGACAGAGACAGAGACAAGACAGAGACAGAGACAGAGACAGAGACAGACAGAGACAGAGACAGAGACAGAGACAGACAGAGACAGAGACAGACAGAGACAGAGACAGACAGAGACAGAGACAGAACAGAGACATGGGTGTCTCTGCTGTCATGTGAAAACTTCATTGTTGGTGATTTCCATCTTTTGACTCGAGCTGAATGGTTTCATGCTCCTTCGTGCGTTCAGTAAGTTCCATCAAGCTAAGGTCCATGAAACCAATTCAAAACCCATTGTATAATTTAAAGAACGTTACGCTGTCATTCTGAAAATAAAGCATTTTTATTTTCATTCCTTTCATCTGACAAATTATATAGTATTTTTTTATCATAATTATCATCATTTCCAAAACTATGGCCAAACAATTGCTCTCCTCTTTTGTTGTGTTAACATTCTCTGGCGCTGTAAAGCTTTGTATGCTTTTGTATGATATCATTTGGCAAATTATCAGTTCCAAGAGCGTAATAAAGTCTTACTCAATAATTTCTGGATAATAAAAAAGGAACAGTTATTGAAACAGGACGGTGAGAAACAAAAGAATGTCATGAAATCACCCTGGCACCTCAATTCATGTCAACAAGTATCTGGCTTTTCCCCTGGATCATTAATCCACATACACATACACACACACACACACACACACACACACACACACACACACACACATACACACATACACACACATTTGGATCCACAGCACTAATGTGATGCCTTGTCATCTAAATCATTGCAACTCTACTTGGTTAATCATTGACACATGGCTGGTTCTGGCGTGTTCAACCCTTCACCAGCTCCATCCCACCATATCCCTCATCTGCCTGTGATTCCCATCCCTCTATTGCACCATACAACCCCCCCACATGCACACACACACACACACACACACACACACACACACACACACACAGACTCCATGTGCCAAACCAGACCATTCGCCATACACACTAATGCTTCTGTTTCACTCTAAGCAGCTCCATCAGTCATGTTCCCCTCACTCAGGATTCCCATTTGTTTTCATTTCAAAGTCGCCACACAACACAGGCAGGCATCTGCATATGCATATGTGTGTGCGTGCACGAGAACATGCACACACACACACACACGCACACACACACGCACACACACACACACACACCTGCTCTTCTTTAACTCACTCTCTGTCTCCTGATAATCTCCTTTTCTGATCATTTGCTTTAAATGAGGTGATATTACGGTGATCCTGTTTAGTGATGAAACATGGATGGATGTATAACCTGAGGATTTCAGGACAGAGATAGACAAGCAGACGCAGTGGACTGAGATGGGAAAAAGGATGCGAGGATGTGAGGGAGAGATGAGAGAGGAAAGGAGGGAAGGAGCTGAAGAGGAGGACTGATGCAGTATCTGTGCTGTGATTATTTAGACAGCAGTTATAAAGCCATAAGGCCTGGTCCTGGTTCCTGAACATGTTGATTTTAAACCTCCCTGGACCATAAATAATGACTGATTAAGTGGGTGTTCTCTCTCTCTCTC
>JAXDDW010000112.1:1157500-1175000 GCA_034670385.1 Hoplostethus mediterraneus | reverse complement strand
CCATATCGGTTTCCAATTTCCTCCAAACATCAGCCGGCCTTTGACATGAGCCTCTCAGGTACGGGGCAGACTGCCGGGTTATTGCTACAGACAGGTTGACAAGGCTGTATTTGCTGGGGTGATTGTGTCAGCCTGGTGGTTTAGAGCTAGGTGACCACTGGGAGTGGAACGGAGTTGAATGTGGACTGACTTTATGGTGTGTGTAGCCTAAATTATCCCGGAGCCAAAGAGCATTTTATTTTACTGGCAGCATTTGTGTCCCTAGGTCTGAAGACTATCCTGCCTGTTAGCCTGCCGGAGTGCTTAATTTAGCCGGTGTATATTTAGGAGAGAAATGAGTATCCATCAGGGGAACATTTCATGACATAAACAGTTGACTGGCAGAGCAAAATTTCATTTTATTGAGAATATTATGGCCAAGCTACGCGATGAATTACGCTTATACCTTTTTGAAGAGTTGACCCTATCTGTCTGGCTCACTTGACAGGGGAACATTGAGAAACTCAGATATTCTTTTCCACATTTCTGAACAGATTTCATACAACATAGGAAGTTAGCAGTGAATGCCTGGACAGCTCAACTCAACTTCTGGCATGATGTCCGTTTGGAAGACAATCCCTCCGGCGGGTCAAGTAAACCATGGCCCCCAAACACTGAACACACTTTCCAAACCTCATTACAGAGACCTCCGCTGTTTTGTTGCTCATGGGCCCTGATCAAATTCTCCGAGCTCTCCCCTCCCTCTCCAATTCTTTCAAACGAGAATTGAATTTCTTTTTTTCAGAGTGTTTATGTTATCATTTGTAAATCTTACCAGAAGTGGACCATGAGGCACAAGAGGGGAACTCATACACAGTTTAATGAAGTATTTACAGATAATTCCAACTGTCAAATACTTGTGCCCAATGACATAGTGCAGAGTGCTGACGCTCACAACTCTCTTTCTCTCTCCAACTTTCTCTCTCCTCGTTAAGTCAGACGGATTTGATTTCAGGTAAGAACTTATTGGGAGGAAAGAGGCTGCAGGCGCTGCCAGCTAGGGCCACGGCTTTTACCAAAAGGAAAACAATCCTCTTTGTTGCATATCATAGCTTGAAGGGCCTAAACCTTGAGACGTCCAGATAGGCATAAGGAGATTATGCTGCTGTCTCTGATAGATGCAATTTGCTTGAAAAATAAAACTTCTGACAGCTTCCTTTAGACCTTTAAGGCCAGCTTAGTAGCCAGGTCTACTCAATACATTTGGATTGATTTCCAGTGCAAATATCCGTTTCTAAATGGAAAAGGATGCTGTGTTGGAAACATGAATCTGAGACAAAGGCTATCTGAATTCATAGTTAGATTTTCTGTGAATTGTTCAAAGGCAGCATCAAAGTGTTTTTTTGTTTTAATCTGATTGTCTAATAAAAGTTCCAGTAAGATATATGTGCACTATTGAGCATAGTATAATATTATAATAATAATAATAATAATAATAATAATAATAATAATAATAATACATTATTTTACGATTATTGTTCATTATAAATCCACTGCTTGTAAGAGACAAGGATAAATGATAACACTGTTCACCAATACAAACTGATATTAGTGTTCTCTGCAAGGCCAGTCTTTATCCCTGTTGAAGCGTAGTGGGGTAAATTGTCAAGGCTTGTCTAGAGAGCAAAAGCGAGCCGGTGAAAAATGGTGTTAAGGAGCAATAATGGACTGTGAGTCGTGACCTCTGTATGGAAGCAATTTGGAAAAGAGTTGAAGGTGCGGTAAAAGACAAATTAATCCTTAACGGAAACGAGATACATCCTTTAAAAACAAGCCATTTAAACCACTTTGACTCTTCAGTTATTCTAAAATCAATGGCGTTTAGGCCAGCCAGTGGGTAGATCCATTTTATAGAGACAGAGAATAAACCTAATGTTCATCATCCGCCAGATAATGAATGTTTGACTTCTGCTTCGGGGGTAAAACACAAACGAATCATTAAAACATGTAACAATGGATATATTTCACATTTTGCTAAAGTAACTGAGCTCATAGCCTATAGCCTTCACGTCTTTATCTTAATTGATTTGCGCCAATCAAGAATGAAAAAAAGATTCAGAAAAAGGTGTTCTGCAAAATATGTATTTATTTTGGTTAGATTTTGTTTAAATGTCTGTTGTGTGTTCAACGTCTGTCGTTCGTTATGCGTTAGTTACTTTCCTTTTCAATTAGAAGTGATTCAAACCATGGGCCTTTGCCCTGCTAATTTGGTGGAAAACCAGAATGCAAGAATGTAAGACGTTTTGAATCAGTTTATAAAAAAATGCGATATAATAATAACAATAACAATAATAATAATAGTGATAATAACAACAACAATAGTAATACAAATAATAATAACCGCAATAATAATAACAACTATAATAATAATAAATGTTGTTAAATTAGGCAATTGTTGATGGTTTATTATCGGATTATTATTAATACCAGTAGTAGTAGTAATAGCAGTAATAGTGGTAGTAGGAAGAGTAATTTGATGGGTCTGGTTTTATTGTTATTTATCGCACAGGGTTAATGGGATTGTATTCAACAATATTGTACTATCAGCTATTTTGTATTTAACCATTTGTCATAATCGCCAACATAGTTGAACGTGTATTATACATCTAATTACGTCTAATTCTCCTCCCTCATGCCCATTTTTCTAAATTCTCACGTCTGACATACTCGAGTTAAAGTATTTCACCAAGTTGGCCACGAGAGAACTGACTTCATATCTTGGCCTATGGCCTCGTAGGCCTTTTACACACCATGACTCTCACACATGATCTTACGGGATTTCTCCCAACACAATTTCAATGATATGTCAGTCCGCCCATTGGGGAATTCATGCACATAAACAAATTATAAATGAGGTAAAATGGCAAAGAAAATGCCAAATGTAATAAGTTACCCGACCAGAAAATATCGTAATACAATTTATTTTGGTTAATTCATTTTTTCGCATCGCATTTCTCAATGGTTTCACATGTTGAAGGGATAGTTCGCTTTTTAAGAGCCTTATCTGAGTTTTGACCTCTTCCAGTCCGTCCCTCGGTTGTGTTTGTGGATATTGGAGGTAGAGGTTGATACTAAAGCAACACTAACCAATAAAACCTCTAAAACCATTTCTCGGAATAAAATCGCATGTAACAGGTTCCACGTTTTTACTAGAAATGTTCAAGGTTCAAATATGATTTTTCAAACAAATGCGCCCCTCCTCCCCGGTGATTTGCGCTATTATTGCTCGCAAACGTTCTTCTAATATATCAAAATACAATATAGTGGGTGTATTCTTTTTTTGATGGACTGAACACCACCCATTAAAAAGAAAGCACGTTTTCGGTAGGTTTACAGTCCTATTCTTAAAGGTAGCCCAAATATAAAGCCATTAGACCATGGACCCTCATCTGTCCCAGGGACCCCATCAGAGAGGTGCTTCAGTTCTTACAGCTGATTTAGTCTATGCTGTAGGTGGGATAACAGGTGAGAATACTGATTACATTTTCTCGTTGTGCAAATTTATAGGTAATACAATAATACTTAAATTAAAACCAGTCCTCTCTTTTGTTGGGGATCCCCTTGAACCCTTTCAAGAACCCCTGGTGGTCCCCGGACCCCGCTTTGAGGACCACTGAACTACATAAATATGGTTTGCAATGGGCTCAGTAGTCTAGACATTTTCACCAAGAAGGAGCTGTTATGGTTTTGTGCTCCCATCGCCTTCAGCCTTCTACCCTTCACCACACAGCCGCGCTGTTTTCACAAATGATGCCCCTTGTCTCAGCCCCACACTTGGTGACAACTTCTGAGAACCATAGCCTCATAATGAACGAAACCGTTTGCCAGTGGCGAACAATCTCAGAAATAGCTTATATTGGCCTATCCAGTCATGTGGTGATAAATAAAAGACAATCGTGAGGCACAGGACCACCAACATAAGCAAACATTAGTTTTCCCTTAAAACACCCTATCCTCACACAACTTGAAACAGTTTGATATGACTTACTATGATTTGGTCTGCTATGATTTTGGTCTGCTATGATTTTGGTCTGCTATGATTTTGGTCAAACATTTGTGTCAGCTTTTAAAATTGCCTTTAAAATAAGCAAACTCTATTCCGCAAATAAAAAGGCGTGTAAAGTGATTTTAGATGGGTTTACCCTCCACCACATCCCCGGGGATGTGTGTGTAGTCCTTTCGCCTATGCATCTATAGACTAACTTCATGGCCAAAACTCGTCCTTTGGTTATTAATGCTGCATCGTGGTTGATACATGCCAGATGCATTCTTTTCTAAATTATTCTGCTGACTTCTTGAATTTTAAATGAGCTTTGTACCGGGGGTCTGCTCTGCGTAAAATCACTGGATCACTTTCTATAAATTGGCCTGGGCCTTGGATGTGAAATAAATAAAAGCATGTTATTCTTATTTTGGGGGGCTGGAGTGAGGCAGGAGGCTCCGAGGTGCTCAGAGATGACGTACAGAGAGAGGGCAGTCAGTCGCTCCAGACCAGCCACAGCACCGAACCCGTTTATTCTCTGTGAACAGGCCCCCCATCTTCAAGCTCTTACCTCTTATGCCATTGCCTCAGCGTAGGTCAAAACACCCACTGGCGCCGCCACACACACACACACACACACACACACACACACACACACACACACACACACACACACACACACACACACACACACACACACACACACATAGAGAGCGAGAGAGAGAGAGAGTCTCACCTGGATATATTTTGTGCTCAATAATTTGAACTTCCTTACAATTACTATCATGTTGTACAAAAGCTTCAGGGCTTTAGCATCATTTCAATTATTCACACCAGTCCTCTGAATTTGTTTTCCGTCGGGGCTATTGCAGGGATCAATTTTTCATTTTATTTCACGGCGTTGTGGAGCTTTTACGCTTGTTTGGGCTCATGAGCGATGGTTCCTAGATTCCCAGTTTCCCAAAAAGTGGAAAATAGATAGGGGGAATGAGTTGGTAAGTGATGCAGTAGAGAAGCTATGCAGGCAAAGGATTCCCTAACCAGGCTTCAATTATTTACAGCGCCTGCTGTACCCGAATAGCCAAGCAATGGCTTTGCACGATGAGGTGAAATGCACATGATGCAATTAGTTAGCAGAACATTTCCTTGAATAAATACACTGCAATGATGTTCACAAGCCGAATGATCCTCGCTTCATTGCATTTCATTCTCTTCTCTCCAGGATGAAGCCAAAAATGTAAATTTCAGTTGTTTACATGAGGTACTGCGCATTATCCCTTAAATGGTGTAAGCCAATGGAGGGAAATATTCTCTCTGCACAGAGAATCCCCGATAACAAGAAAATTGGGCCATTAATCAAATTTTAATTTACTCACCATGTTTAAATTTATTGTGATATTTTAGTGATTAAATGATGCACATGTAAAGGCTATGAAATCATAACCTAACCTAACCTAAAGCTTCAGCAGGTCAGAAGGACATATCCATAATGAAATATTCACTTTAAAACAGCTTCTATTTTTTGGCGATACATATTCACTTAACTTTGCATGCAGACATTGATCAAAACTTTGAATTGAGCATGATATAGCCTGCACTTAAAACATATATTTATATATATATCTTAATTGTAAAAGCTACCAAAAACACATAAAAAAAAGACATTTTGATAAGAATCCACCTCATGGGACTAAAAATTGGCCAAACTTTCAATTGTGTAATAATATGAAAATAAATTAGAATACATTTCGGTTATTTATCTCAATAACTGACAATTGGCTAAACCTCATTTATTTTGGTGGTGCCAAAGAATAACCGTGCATGCGAAAAAGTGAAAAGGTTTGCTCACACACATAATATTGCCTTAGTCAAAACCGCAGACACGTTGGTTTTAACAGCTCGTACGGTGAGAAATAAAGCTTTAAATGGATTTTTACCACACTTATTTTCGGCCTTTAAGGAGCCTTTTAAGCTGAAATTAAAATCACTGGCTGGACAAATCAACACTGACTTGTAAATGCCATATGTAGCCTCGTGTCAATCTCCGACGTAGGCTATTAATTTTAACAGACATCCTAGATACGTGCATTTTAAGAAATTGTTTAAGACACTAACACGCTCTACACACTTTCTCTCTCTCTCTCTCTCTCTCTCTCTCTCTCACACACACACACACACACACACACACACACACACACACACACACACACACACACACTTGAGAGATCATTGCACTAGGCTATTGGGCCTATAGAGGTGCCTATTATTCGTCTATAACCAACAAAGGAGACATCACTCCCATGCCGCTACCAAGCAGTCTCGCCCACGCACAGCGACATCGTCGTCGTCATTATCATATTTAATAATATTGACGAATGAGCAGCGAGTAACGGACTGGCCCTCCGCCACTGTCTGCTTCTAGTTAATTCTTACTCTGCAGCCCTGAGAGCAGCAGAGCTGCCAAGTGTCGATGTCTTGGCGCTGATAACCAACTTTCATTAAAAAGGTGAGTAAAATGCTCTGGACACATGACAACTGCACGGGATACAATATTTGTATGCAGTCTGTTTGGGGATGCTTTTATTCTAACAGTTCGGTATTGTTGCTGATCAAGGAAGCTTGTTCTCCTGTTGCGCTCATTGTAAGTCGCTCTGGATGTACGAGCCTCTCTTAAATGTCCAAAACGTGAATGCAGATGTTAAGTGGTAGAAAATCAACGTTCAACTTGACAACTTTAGGCCTGCGCGATTCCTTCTCCAACATAGGTCATGTTCTAAGACTAAACAGTCCAAACGCAAGTGATGTGAATATTAGCCAGCCTGGATTCAGTAAAGGTTACTTTATTTTGACAATCACTTCATGATGCAAATTGCAAATGAAAGCAAACATCTACATGCTATTTATCAAGAGGAAAAGACTCCATAGATCAGGCCTGTGCACCTTAGACTATAATCAAAGTGCAATTACTCGCGTCTCTTGCCTTTACGCGCACGACCGGCGACGCACAGATGCATAGAGCACACCGCACACAAATGCAACGGGTCCCGCACACTCTTAGTGGACCCTGTTTGTTTCTCATCCGCGGACTGAACACACGCAGGCCACCAATAAGATGTAATCCATCCTCCCTTCTCAGTGGTGCTCGCCATGGTCCCCATATCATCTCAATGCTCTGTAAAAAAAAACAAAAAAAACTCAAGCGCACCATGCATGGGCACATTACGCACAGTTACATCTATAGCAGATGTTGCAAACCTGTGGATGCAGTTGTGTTTCTCAAGGCTGTTGCGCATGCTCTTGTTAAAATGTTCATGAAAGACTCCCTTGTTGGAGCTTACCGTAAGGCCATAGATAGCGGTACATGAAAATTTGAGGTAGTTTTAACTAAGAAACAAGAAAAACAACGCAAGAAGGCAGTGACCAAACAGCCATTATGCACGTCTAAACAAAAATGAACTAAGCAAAATGTTTCCGCGTGGTCTGTTACACTGCAAAAAATGTCAATCTGAACAAGTCGTTTAGTCTCATATTCAGATTTAAGATCTTATTTTTCTTTTAAAAGGTGAACATGTATGCCAGTGGGTGAGATCATTCCACTTGTTTTCAGTGCAGTTTCACTTGTCTCAGCAATACAAACAATGTCATTATCTTGAAACAAGGCAGAATAAGGCAGGTCACTCCAGTATCAAGAAAATGACACTTGATCCAAGAAAAGTCTTAAGGCAAGTTGATTTGCACTGGAAAAGTGAAATTATCTCAGCCCACTGGCTGATTTGTTTTTACTTGTTTTATTAAAAACACATTTTAAAACTCAATATTCAATATAAGTCATTTGTTAAAGTTGATATTTGTGCAGCATAAACAATACTTTTGCATTAATAAGACATTATATAGACTATTCTTCAATGCCATTTGACCCAGGCTTCCTTATCTATTAGACGTCATGGAGTGACATCTGTCTATCAAGTCACCGGTTTATCATTAACTGATATCACCCAACAGTGCACTGCTGTTGTATTGACTCAGGGCATCTAATAACGAGAGGGAGGGGAGAGAGAGAGAGAGAGAGAGAGAGAGAGAGAGAGAGAGAGAGAGAGAGAGAGAGAGAGAGAGAGAGAGATCATCCTTGACTCATTATTAGGCTACTGATTAACATGTATCAGTGCATGGACTTCAACTTGGGCAGATTATCTCCAGGATGATACTAGTATGTCTGAAGCCTGCTGGATATTATTAGGGGGAAGCTGGAACAGTGATAGCAAAGCGATAAGTTATTGCTGCAAGAAGCAGAAATACAGACGTGGCAAAAGGAACAGAGGAGTCCCCAATCTTTGGGGACTTTCAATGTTAAGGTCCCCAAACAGCTGCACATTTTGGACCCCACTAGATGAGATTGTATTGCTGGGACCTCCTACCTGAGAAGATTTTTGTTGTCAGATATGATTCAGAAAAGAATTACTGCTTATAACATTCTTATACATTCTCACGTCGTACTGTTATTTTGAATGAAATAATCTTGAGGACCCCACTGGGAACCTTTCAATGACCCCCTGGTGCCCCGGAACCCAGTTTGGGCACCACTGGTTTAGGATCGCCAGTTGTTGTCGTGTAAATGAAAAGCTTTCTCATTCACGTTGATCAATCTTTTTATTCGTCCTATAAACGGGATGTAACCCACAAAATGCTTGCATGGGTCAGATTAGTTTTGACGCCCCCTGTACCCCCTCCCTTCCTCCTCTCTTCCCTCTCTCCTCCCCTTCTCTCCTCCTCTCCTCCCCTCTATCAGTCAGTGCGCCCGTTGGCACAAGAAAGATTGAAAGTGACACGCTCTGATTGGAAACCGGTACATTTAACCTGATAAATCCAGCTATTAACTCAAATATTGATGTGTTGGGGTTTTTTTGTCGGACACATTTTCTTTTTCTCGGGTTTTCCAAGTTGTTTACTCCCATGCGAGCGTTTTCCTGATTGCATTTGCGCTTTTCTTTCTACCGCCGGTAAAGCCACGTTCAGAGGAGGGCAGATTTGCGCCGTAGGTGTTTGAGCTAAAATAAGGACAAAAACCAAAAACGACAGACAACAATAATCCAGATTGCATCTATAATATCAAGTTTGGGCTCCCACCAGCAATCTGTCTGCGCTCCAATCCGGTGAAGGGTCCCCGGCTCCAAGGCAAACCACTGGTCGTGAGAAAGACTTCTCTTCTCTCTCTCACTCTCTCTCTCTCTCTCTCTCTCCCTCTCTCTCCCTCTCTCTCTCACACACACACACACACACACACACACACACACACACACACACACACACACACTTCTCTCTCGCCACTACTTCTCCACAGACGATAAGCACACGCATCCTCCGTCCATCTCCTGTCTCCGACCATCTCTCCATTCAGTCCAGTGTTCTGCGCTTGGCGTCGCCACCAACAACTTTTTATTTGTGGATCTCCGGTCCGACTCCAGATCAGTACAGTGCGGTCCATATCGATAGCCGAACCAAGCCCAGCCCTGGATTCAATACTTCTGATCAATGGACAGAGCCTCCACAGCGGCCAGCAGCGCTACAGACACGCCGTAAACAGTGAGTACAAGAGAGCCCACACTTACCAGCCACTACAACAAGCAGCTTTAGGGCTGCATGCTTATCTGCAGCCGTACAACAGACCCTCAAAGCAAATCAAATTATACTCATATTAAATGAGATCACATTTATCCAGTAATATTTATGATATTGACCTAATGCCGAGCAGCGACAACAAAGAGACAAACTTTGATGCTGAAGTGAAGCACAGACTACCATCCTATCAGTTGATCCTTTTGATTAAATTGACCACAGATAACCATTAGTCCCCTGGAATTATTATTATTACATTTTCGCCTAATAATAATACAATAAGCCCAACTAATAATTAATGGTTAACAATATTTATATAACTATAACCACTATTATTATTGTTATTAGTAGTAGTAGTAGTAGTAGTAGTAGTAGTAGTAGTAGTATAGGAGTATTAGCTGGTCACATTGATAAAATAAATAATATAAGTAATAAACAATGTTGTACCAATTTTATTGACTAAGGCATAGCCTATTTACCTGACTTATTGGTGTGCATTATGAAGTTATGAAGGTGTATATGCACTGAAGGTCTGAAGGTCTAATAATGTTGTTTCTCTCAATATATTTTACTTAAACGTACCTCCATTTAAAATATTTATGATAATATGCACACAAAAAACATACCCATACAGCAATGAAATCAAATGAAATGAATCTAAATTCTAACTAAATGAAACTAAAACAAAGAGGTTTGTTGGGTTTTTTTCTGGGAACTTTTTACATTTGAGCACCTTCAGCAAAACGTTTTATAGCCTAAGAATTTAGCACAAACATGTAAAATAATTTTCACAAAAACTTTGACTTGAAGTTATGTGTGTGTGTGTGTGTGTGTGTGTGTGCGTGCGTGCGTGCGTGCGTGCGTGCGTGCGTGCGTGCGTGTGTGTGTGTGTGTGTGTGTGTGTAGTTTAAAATACCATAGGTTTCTCAAGAAAAGTCTTTTAAAGAAATCAACAAAACAGTGTCTGAAAATGCGTCACAAAATTACAACAACAATTTTGTCCACTGTTTAACTTTTTAAAAAAATAATTCCTGAACCATTACTTTGAGAGGTGTTAAGGGAGTTATTGATTAACACATTCTGGGTTTAAATAATAGCATACCTTACCTACCTAACAGCATATTGTGTCATTAAACAAGACAGATCATAAATAAAAATGTATTTAGAGAACAGAGACGTTTGGTGTGTGATTAAAGTGTTTAATCATATATTATGGCAGGTACTGGGACCTCTTAACCTATAGCAGGAAACACCTAAGATAATAAAAACTATAATATTGCCAATAGCCCTCTTGCGTTATAGCAGCATTATAGTCTACACAAAATTGATAATTTAGTACAGAGATACAGAAGAAGCTCTTACAAGGCAAAACGCCTGAAAAAAAGAGTTAGAAATCACTGTCTAAATGCCAAAGCACAGGTCTGAAGAGGGACTTTGAAGAACTTTTGGACAAAAAAAGGCCTGTACTGTCTGTAATCAATACAAACCGAAGCCAAATGCGTTTGGCTAAATGAGAAACAGTCGTTCCCTAGACCATCATGTCAAGAGCAATAGTTTGCGCTCCTCTAAACGCTAAAAGCTATTCGTGCCAGAGATTAGGCCTAAACTGTCAAGTAAATGGTGAATTAAAAATTAGGTCAGCTCTGCTATGGAAACTTCTATGGGTCAGAAGATGAGGACTTTTGCCCAAACAACGCGGTAACAGTTTATCAGGAGAGACATGGAGACTACAGGCCCCATGGACAGTAACAGCCATGCTCTTCACCAGTGGGAGGCTCTTTTTTTTTTTACACATTAGTAACACATTACTCATTACCTACTCCTTGCTCGTTTAAAAAATATCGAATTACTTTATTTATACGGTAGTTTGTCAGGCCTACTAGTTAGTTCTACTAGTTACGTTACTTTTCCGTTACTGCATCCTCTCTTACCTTCAGAAATCAGGATAACTCAGTTCCCTCTCCTGTGAATAATCAGGAAACTAATATCCAAATGTTCTTGTCATCATTTTACAGGGGAAAAAAGTAATGTAAGAGAGAAAGAGAAATGTAACTTTCCTGCCATTTTCATCTCACCGGGATGTGGATAACCGTGTTTTTTTGTTTTTTTGGAACTTAAATTTGGATTTAGAGGAGAGTGTTAACAAAAGTAACTAATTATATATTTTTTACTGGTAACTGTAACATTATTGATGAAATTGAACTCCTTACTGGGAAAAGTAATAACATCACTGTCGACTATTTCCTTCTCTCCATAACGCGTCTATCTGTGTTTGAATACACAGTGACCCTCCAAAAAAACAAGGAATAAAAAAAAAAGATTTCCTCAAACTTGAGCCAACCGCGATGAAAAATGAATTCGTTTCAGTCCGTGTGATGGGAGACCTTTTTTCACCCACGCCACATTTCTCCTTGACTGTTGAAAGTTTGCTTAGATGTTAAAAGTTGGCAGGGGGGACACACTTTCTCAGGGTTTGAAGATGGTTGATCCGTAACGCTTTGTAAACGCGTATCAAAATAGGAGAAAAAAGCTTTGATTTCGTTTTCACTGAGCTGTATAGGCCTAATATGGGTGTCATTGTTGGAGGCTATTTCCAAACTGGTGAGGAGAAGATATAAGACACTCAACTTGATGTGCATATTATCTATGGCTGGTAATTTCATGACCTTTATGAAGCCTGTTGGCCCTTTTAGCTCAGGATTGTACAGGCTACTCATTTTTCAGTAGCTATAATATTTAGATATAAGGTGCTTGTCATGTACTGATGAGTTATTGTAACTTTCTGGAAGGTAATGGCATTTTGCAGGCCCATTCTTATGAATAATGCAGGTATAACACATTGCTTTTCCGACTAAAACAACGCTGTTAATTCAGACCCAGAAATAAACTAATAATAATAAAACGTTCTCGTGGTCCATCAGAAATTCGTCCCACGTGTCCCTCCGTTTCAATTCCAATAAATGTTTCAATGTCTCCCTCCGTGTCTTCCCTCCCCCCATTGCTTTCCTGTGTGAACCCAGTTATCTGTTCACACGTATCAAGGGTGTGTCTGCACTATTAAACTGCAGATTAGATAGTGGAGAAGGTCTGTGGGGAGAGAGGAGGCTCACTAATGATACTCCTCTATTTGGCTGTGGGACCTGTTACACTCAGCTCTGCTTACTCTCTCTAACAGATAACTATAATCTAATGTCTCTTATTCATCCTTGTACATATTTCATCTCACGCCCTGCGGCTTGCAACGCATGTTGGTGATGAACTCATGTTCTTCGATGCTACAGTATAGGACATAAGACCTGCCGCTGTTTTGCCAGCTTGTTCTTTGGGGTCAGTTCACCCTCTTCCTCTCCCCCACAGTTATTCTCCCTCTGGTGAGACTGGTCTACGTTGCGGTGGATGGGTTTGGCATCAGTGTGTGTGTATGTATGTGTATGGTGTGTGTGTGTCCATGTGTGGGCACGGTCGTAATGCAGTGTCACAGTGATTAAAGTTTTAAGTAGCGGCCATTTTCCTGGAGCGCAAGACAAAACTCAGTGCATCATCCCTAAATCTCTAGGCTAGCACTATTTAAGGGCTGTTTCAGGGTAGCATGTGTGTGTGTGTGTGTGTGTGTGTGTGTGCATGTGTGTTTGTTTCTCAAGGTCTTATTTGTCTCTCCTCTTATGTGTGTGACTGTATTGTGAGTCAGTGTGTGGTCCCTGGAAGTGTCAAAGCAGAGAGTCTGTGTAGCGTGCTGGCTGTGGTTTGTGTGGCTGAGTGTCTGTCTGTGTGTGTGTGTGTGTGTGTGTGTGTGTGTGTGTGTGAGTGTGTTTAAGCATGCATGTGCATCCTCTAGCTGGAGGGGTGAGGCTATAAAGCCTCACTGTTAACTCTTTATCCTGTATTATCAAATGAGATGTTTACGAGAGAGCTAAACATGTTCCCCAGAAGGGCTCTGTCTCGCCCCCTCACTCCGGTTATTTTCCTGTGTGTGTGTGTGTGTGTGTGTGTGTGTGTGTGATTGTTTGAGCCCACTCTCAACAGCACAAAATTTGAGCGATCATATTAATGTGCGTGTGTGTATGCCATAAAGGTCTCTCACCCCCTCACTCCAACTCGTACCCATTTCACCACATCACAACAGTCTCTCAGTAACACATCTGATGGCCATAAACAACAAATTCCACAATAATGTAACCTTCCCTTAGAGCAATCATTCCTCATAAACAGTCACATAAAAAGTTTAATTTTGTTTTCCATTTTGTTTTCAGACGTTGTGTTTTTTTTCAAATCTGTGAATCATAAATTATGGCAATTGTTCCTTTTGAATGTGCTCATGCAGTTATGAGTGAAGGTGCAAGATGTTCAAATGTATGATTTTTATGTGCGTTAGTTGTGATGAAAGTGTGTGTGTGTGTGTGTGTGTGTGTGTGTGTGTGTGTGTGTGTGTGTGTGTGTGTGTGTGTGTGTGTGTGTGTGTGTGTGTGTGTGTGTGTGGTAGCCTAACATGTATGTGGTGAATGCACAGTATTGAACGGGCTCTAAAACAGGACCTATTATTTAATGTTTGCTGATAAGCTGTTCAATGCATCCCACCCTCACTACACACCTCTGTGTATGTCTATCTGTGTACGTGTGTGTGTGTGTGTGTGTGTGTGTGTGTGTGTGTGTGTGTGTTTTGACAACAGGGCTTTTAATATCGCTCCCCCTCTTCTCTCCATCTTTTATCTGTGCTGTAGAGCCAAACATTAGCCAATAGCTTGATAGCCCTGCTATAAAAGTGGATCTTCAGCGGGTAGAACAGCCTATCTGTGGACATTTTCCTATAGGTGATGCCTCTCCCATTCTCCCCTGCTATCAGTGCTAATAATGTCCTCGTAGGTCATCCTCTCCCTGTCTAGTTTGCATGTTTAAGGCACAACCCTTTATTAGCAGAGTGATATCACAACGGTAAGATCCTGAGCTGGCCACTGAAAAGGCAGTTAGATCAGGAGAGGCAGCAGCAAGGCTATGTAAGTTTCCTCCTCTCTTGTTATTTTACTGCATTTCTTTTTAAGCTTCACAATGTACAGTGTTTGAAATTTGCACTTCTTCCTGTTACCTCTATTTTCACATCTTGTCCTGCTGTCCAGATGATTGTGTTAACTTTTCACCCACCCTTACCTTGCTGTCCTGCTCTCTGTCCTGCTTCGACTCGCTAAGCGCTAGAGAGCTGCAGTACACTGTTTACTGTTCTTTGTTTCCTGTGCAACTCGTTAACAGTGGGTCCTCTGAAGGAGTGTGTGTGTGTGTGTGTGTGTGTGTGTGTGTGTGTGTGTGTGTGTGTGTGTGTGTGTGTGTGTGTGTGTGTGTGTGGTTGCTGGGGATGGGGGTGGAGGGGAGGGATTGAACAAACACAAAGACACAAAGGCTTCTTCTTCAATTCGTCTTAAAAATGGATCGGATTGTGGTGACTGAGGAACAATACAGTCTACCTATTTTCAGACCTAAATTAGTTATCTATCCGGCTTGCTTCATCAAAAGCACTAAAGCAGTTGGATATAACTTCAGTATACGAAGTCGTTTTTGAAGCCCAAATCCAGGCTGAGAGACAGAAAACACGAGAGATCCAGGAAGGGAAAGAGGTGTCGCAAGAGAGGATGAACGTGATAAAAGGAGAAAATGAAATGAAACAGTGACAGAAGGAATGAAAAACTGGAAATTGGAAAACAGTTTTCATGCACAGTTCCAAGTTCTTCTGCTGCAGCCCGTACTTTACACTTCTTTACAACAGTCATTATACCGTACGTCTTTCAAATGGATGGGACTACCAATCAGTGTTTGTCAGCCGTCTGATTTGTAGAGTTTAGACTGGCTTTGAATTACATGTTAGCCTCTGTTTGTGTGTGTTTACGTCTTTGAGCTCGACATATTGTTTATAGGTGTGTTTGTTGTTGTGTCGTACTCTTCCATTTCTTTGGGTGTGTCTACATTTTTCCTCTGCAATCTTGTCTTTGGCCCTCAGTATGTATTTGTTATGTCTAGAACATGTAATAATGTGGAATGTGATAGTAGCTTATCTTCAAATTGCGATGATGTCTTAGTATCAGCAATAATGCACAAAAACTGTTTTATTGTGAAATATCAGGTTTTCTCAGAGCAGAAATAGTCAGAGGTGAGAATATGTTATTGCCCTGCTGTTGCTATTGTAACCAGCATGCAATAATGCCTTTAACAATACAGAGTATATCACCTGAATATGATAGTAACATATCTTTCAATCTTGCCGATAATATCTTAGTATCACAGATATAGTAGGATTAAAAAAATCATTTTACTGTTTCCCTGATAAGTATAACAGTTGCCAATATGTTGGGTAATGGGTCATGACCCTTTCGTTATCAAAAAGGTATTGAATGTGTACCTGTCTCCAGAGCAGAAATGTGACCGCTCTTCTTATCACCTCCCTATTAACTGCTCCTACTATCACAAGCCTTATCAAGCAGCGCCGTAGCTGCATGGAGGATGTAGATGATGTAGATGATGGCTTGTGAAGTTGATAACAATCCTAGTGATTGAATACTGATACTTGTGTTGCTAAATCCATTACTTTAGTGGCCATCAGAGCCCTTGAAATATGATGTATGCCATCATAAGACCAGTTATCAAGTCCTGCCCTCACTAAAGTATGTCTGTACAGCAGAAGGTTATTACTCAACACGCCCATAATAATTCTATACAATGGATTGGCATTTATCAGCCGGTGTATAAAGGAGTGGTGATATCCAGACAAGGAGGTGCACACCCTATGTATTATTTATTATCAATTTAGCACTGATTTGATGGATAAACCATAAAAACTGTATTTAGAAAATGCAAGAAAGAAAGAAAGAAAGAAAAAAAAATGGAAAAGCAATGAATGAATGAATTAATATTGATAATAAATTAATAAAATTAATCAATCAATCAAGAAGTCATATGTATTTGTATGTGCTGTAGTAGACTGGTACATACACGGGTGTGCTGCAGTCCACCGGGCAGCCAGACAGTTGGAGCAGTGAGAGTCCGCTTGGCTCCCTGATCCTCATATTGTCTGGATCACACCTTAATATTTAATAAACTACTGCGTTCTTACACGCAATATATTATTCACCACTCTGGAGCACAACACTTCACTGCTGAAAAGAGACTTTCAATACTGAAATTCTTCATATCAGTTGTAGTTTAATGGATATTATTTTTTTATCCTTAAAAAATAAACAATAAAGCAACTTTTGGATCAACTAGAAATAATTAATAAATAGGTGGAAGGAAGATAAAACATTTTAACAATGTAAATAAATTGGATTGAAATTTGACTGACCTCATCTTTCAGATGCCATCTAGTATATGAAAAAATACATAACACGATAACACAACTTACCTCTTGGATCAAATACCCAATGAATTTAAGTAAAGAAAGATGTGTTGCAAGATTGAAAGATGCTTGGAAATTGTGTGTATCTATGAGAGTGTGTGTGTGTGTGTGTGTGTGTGTGTGTGTGTGTGTGTGTGTGTGTGTCTCCTTAGCGAGATGGTGAGATGTCGGCGAGGCCAGGTCTTGATAGGGATCGTCAGTAGCGCTGCAGTGGTTCAGGTTCGGACCTGCTGGAGAGGACAGACTCCTTATTTAACCCATTCAGTCAGATTCAAGGGGATTTATTAAAGGTGAAACGTTCCCCGGTGCTAGTCTATCTGTGATGTTCTCTCCCTCCAGCTTCACTTCCCAGTCTCTCTGTGGTCACCCTACACCCTGCTCACGGGGTGAGATGATGTTGAACAGATTGCAAACGGGGGCAGGTAGAAGAAGTTTTCCTACAGTTGGCTTCATATTACAGAGGAGCTTTTAAGAATTGTTTATTGAAAATT
>JAXDDW010000112.1:1120000-1145000 GCA_034670385.1 Hoplostethus mediterraneus | reverse complement strand
GATGTCATGGAGCTCTTATTGTGGGCAGAAGCAGCAGCCTGGCAGACAGTGACCTGGGCTGCAACACTGAGATGATGTCATGGAGCAAAAATATAAAGGGATCAAACAGGGTTAATGTAGTTTACCTTTCTCTATTACCTCAGTGAGTGAATGGGCTCTCTGTGTTTCCTTGTCTTTGCCTACGTGTCTCTCTCCCTCTCTCTCTCTCTCTCCCGCTCTCTCTCTCTCTCTCTCTCTCTCTCTCTCTCTCTCTCTGTGTCTGCGTGTGAGAAAGGAGATTTTGTGTGTGAATAGGACAAAGCAATTTATATGTCTCTCTGCTTTCTGTCTTCTCTCCCCACATTTTATCTTAAAGGAAAACACCAGGTTTGTGGGAGACTTAGTGTTGCTCCATGCTAACACTTTAGCAAACACCATGTGGAGTCATAGTAGCCACTAGTATTATCTCAACACCCAGAAAATGAGAACTTGTTGTCACTCTTAAGCTGAATAGTAAGCAATCTTAAATAGTGTCAGTTTCATGTAGGAGATTGGTTTTACACAAAATATGATACAAAAATCTAAAATCTAAAACATAAAACATACAGTCCTACTTTCCCTGTTTCTATAGGAAATGGAAAAATCACTGTGCAGCCGAGGAAAATATGGTCCCACACCTGGAATATACCGAGCTTCATCAGTTATATTGAGTTAATGACATTTCAATTTTAAAAACTATGAAAGATCACTCTTCTTACTTTGGATAATGGTAGTCATTTACTACCACTCAACATAGTGTATGCTACAGAGTTAGCTTGGCACCAGGGTGAGTGATCTACCGGGGACACATGGATGATCTTGGTTCAGGCCAATCCCCCCAAAAAACCTGTTGAATTCTTAAACGTGCATCCAATCACCTGACTGACTTGTTTCTCACGTCCACCTCAAAATTTGCCGCAGTTAAGCAAAAAAAAAAAGCTCTTTCATGGTGAGCATCCTACATCCTCCCTGTCTCTCCAGGCATCATCAAGGTGGGCAGGTGGAACCCAATTCCTATCCATTTCCTGACTGACGCCCCGGAGGCTACAGTGGCTGACATGCTGTTGGAGGTCTACCACATGGTCACACTACGCATCCAGCTACAGAGGTCAGACTCAAGTTAAATGTCAGAGGTCAGGGGTGACCTGTAAAGGTCGTTGGTAAAGATGACAGATGGTGATATAATATAGTTTATAATTCCTTGATGACTTTCCCAGTTTATGCCCCCCCATGTTATCTGGATAGCATGTATGAGTTTAGGGTGGGAAAGGAGAAATGCTTTCAGTCTAAATCACTGATTTGACTTTTCATTTAACCAATACTCCTCTGCTGGATATGAAAACAACATAATGGTTGCTTAAGGCTTTTAATCCGTAATTTTTTTGCGGTTGCATTGAATCAGACTCTCGGTCCACTGGGTGGCTGATGTCATTGCTGCTGATTGCAGTTCAAGAATTTACCATATCTATCCAATTTGAAAGGGGTATTACTGAAACACTGTCGCTCCATTCCTAGTTAGACGACCCGGTGGGGATTTATCTATTATCTGTCTCCCTGAGTGAGAGCTTGTGTGCCAGGAACTCCCAGTTCCCCCGAAGAATGAGAGAAGCAGCGTCCTGATGGACAGATAAAAACAGATAGACTCCAGATGAGAGGATTATTATTGTTATTGTCTTGGCACATACCAGCCAGGTTTGTTTACTTATTTACACATGTTTCCATGGCAATGGTGGGGCTTTGGCACTAATTGCACTCAATGTCTGAATGATTTATTTGAGGTTAAAATTTTAAAAATTAAAAGAACAGGACGGCTCCAGGAGGATGGGTCGACACAGGAAATGGTGGTTTGGGGTTGAGGTTGAAACAGGAAGTATAAAATGTCTGATTCCACAATAGATACGCTGTGGTATTTAGTCAAAACATTTTTTCAATTATTAGTTCTGATAAAGGTATTAAACTGAGTGAATAAAGATGTGATTAATCCCCCTAACCCCATGTGTGTTTGGTTACTGTAGCTTTGCCAAGCTGGAGGACCTGCCCAGCGAACAGTGGAACCACGCCACAGTCAGGAACGCTCTCAAAGAGCTGCTGAAGGAAATGAACCAGAGCACTCTGGCCAAGGAGTGTCCTCTGTCACAGGTAAGTACTGGCTACTGCTACTGCAACTACACTACCACCTACAAGCCGTGCTTCTTTACCAAGTGGCCCTCACAGAACGGCCTATCAAGTTTGAATATGATACAGTCCTTTATTAAATCTGCCCTCTAAACTTTTTTGTCCTTTGAGATAGTGAGATATAGGAAGTTTAGTCTTCATTCTACATCCATTGTATTGCTAACTTTTGATCATAAAATAGTTGTAGTTGTCAGTGTTAAACTCCCCAGCTGCATCTTTAGCCCTACATCCTGGTCTCATAATGACTGGAGATGTGTATTTCTTCCCAGCATGGCAGCGTGGTGTGTGAGATTTATGTGTGTATGTCTGCATGCTGTGTTTAAATGGAGCTCTCAGTGTGGGTGTTGATCCCAGCATCAATTGCAAGCATATGTGTGTGTGGCTGGAGATTCCCTCTCTGCACTGCACTGGCTCGAGTTTCCATGGGTGGCTTCCCATCGTGATTAATGTTTGTCTATTTCTATTGTGTGTGCGTGTATGTGTGTGTGTGTGTGTGTGTGTGTGTGTGTGTGTGTGTGTGTGTATGTGTGTGTGTGTGCGCGCTCGCAAATGTGTGCATGCCTGTATGTGTGTGTTTGTTTTTATGTGTGCATGCCATGTGGTTGTTGCGTGTGTATAAGCATTTCATATTGGTTATTAATTATCCTTCCCTTCCCTTCCCTTCCCCTCTCTCTCTCTCTCTCTCTCGCTCGCTCTCTCTCTCTCTCTCTCTCTCTCTCTCTCTCTCTCTCTCTCTCTCTCTCTCTCTCTCTCTCTCTCTCACTCTCTCTCTCTCTCTCTCTCTCTCTCTCCTCTCTCTCTCTCTCTCTCTCTCTCTCTCGCTCTCTCTCTCTCTCTCTCTCTCTCTCTCTCTCCCTCCCTCGCTCTCCCACCAGAGTATGATTTCCTCCATAGTGAATAGCTCCTACTATGCCAATGTCTCCACTGCCAAGTGCCAGGAGTTTGGGCGCTGGTACAAGAAGTATAAGAAAATCAAAGGTGAGTGGTCCAATGTACACTGGCCCAACGCTGCCGCTGACATTTCCTCCCACACGCACTTCCTCAAATACCTCTGGATTGGCCAATGACTGTCCAGGAGGCGGTTTTACTACGCTCCTGATTGGTGCAGGTCTTCGCAAAAACTGTCCAATGCCGGTTCTCCCAAAAAATATCTGTGATGATAGTTCTCCTTCCTAACTCCTTCCTATCACCCCATCAACCACATTGGCCTATCCCACCACTGCCTCCCTATCACCTCCTAGGAAGCTATAATCATCACATTATAGGCTAACCCTAAACAGGAGGGGGGGGGGGGGGGGGGGGGAGAGAGAGAGAGAGAGAGAGAGAGAGAGAGAGGATGGAGTGATTGTGAGGCGCGCTGACATAGAGAAGAGTGTTAGGTTACACTCGGCATTTCCACCATTAGTTCTGCTCTCTGGCTGGCAGGAGGAAAGACACACTGCTCAGTTCCAGATGTGTGCACAGAGCTCGCTGCCCTCCAATTGGCTGCTACACTCGTCCGTCACAGTCAGGAGCTCAGGATAGGTGTAGGCCGTCAGGGACGTTTGTCCTAGAGCCCCGACTCCCTCCTCAGCTGGAAAAGCTGAAAGAGTATTTATGAATGAATGATGCTGAGAATGTACAAGTTGGTGTGCACATGAAGGGTTTCATTCCAAAATACTACATATCCATTTTTGAAGAATTGTGCAACCTGAACCATTTATTATTTTAACCGATAAAAAAATATTTTGTAAGAGAAGCTGTCAATATTTATGTTGGGTATCTTATTTTGGTTTAGATTCAATTTGATGCCGCCTGAGGAAGAACACTGAGCTTGATACGTAGTTCTTACTCAACACGGAGTTGGAAGACTCTTTGTTGATTCTTTGGCCATCCTATCATAAGCAATTAATATATTGTCACTCTTCCAACCTCCTTATTTTGGAATCAAACTTTTCATATACATTTCCTTTTGTCACATATGTACATCAGCATGAATACAGCAATAAAGGACCTTCCCTTCTGACTGACCTTCTCTGTTTGTGTTGTTGAGCAGTAGACTACCTGGAGAAGATGTGGTCTGGACGAGACGCTGCTGACATCAAAAGTGAGGAAAACATTCATCTTTCATATCCTCTGCTGTGAAAACAGCACTTTTGTATGACCACACTGACCCTCTCCTCCTCCTCCTCTCCTCTCCAGTAGAGAGAGACAGTCTGGCAGACTTCTGTGTGCTGAGCCAGAGACCCCCTCCTCACCTGGCTGGCCTAGCCCAGCTCAGTCACCTGGGAGCAGGCAGCCCCCTCCTCAAGGCTGTGTCTGGAGACCTCCAGGCTCCCTGCCAGCCATCTCAGCAGCCCCCTCCTCCCCAGCAGCAGCCCTCGCCCCACGGCCCCCTCCACCACAGCCCTCCTCTCCGCTCTGGCCAGGTGCCCCCTCCACCCCCTCCTCCCCCACCCGGGGCCCTGCAGCCCCTGCTGGGACCAGGTGGACTGCTCTCCCCGCAGCTCTCCCCGCAGCTGGTACGCCAGCAGCTAGCCATGGCCCACCTCATCAACCAGCAGCTAGCCGTTAGCCGCCTGCTGGCCCACCAGCACCCCCAGGCCATCAACCAGCAGTTTCTCAACCACCCACCCATCCCGCAAAGGTCAGCCAAGGTCAGTGGAGAGCATCCTGGGACCAACCCCGAGGTTTCCACTGACATCTATCAGCAGGTCAGAGATGAGCTGAAGAGAGCCAGCGTCTCCCAGGCCGTGTTCGCCCGTGTGGCTTTCAACCGCACACAGGTAGGAAAAGGATGGTGGAGAAGGTCGGGAGTTGGTGGGGTGGGAAAATGCTTAGAGGGAGAGGAGGAGTCAGGTGAATGAAGAGAGGAAGGAAGGATGGAAGATCTATATTTTGTCCAGTGGTGCATCTGGTCAAACGAGCCCCCTACTTCTCCTTCAGTTCATGGTCACCTCCTTGTATCATATTATTAATAAGCCCGTAATCTTTCCCGGGGGCGCTCGGCTTTTTGTGGTCCACCACCTAGTGTTATTATAAATGAGATTAGCTGAAGCATGGCAGGACATCTTGCTGGGTAGTTGAGTTTCCTCCCCCGCTCTCCCAGCAGCAAACACACCTGCTGCATTCAGGCGAGGCTGGTCACTACACGCCCCATTAGAGCAGACATAGTGGGAGGTGGCTTATACACCTACTAGTATAGGGCAGGGTGCAGGTGTTTACGTGTACGTGGGTTTCGTGTGTGTGTGTGTGTGTGTGTGTGTGTGTGGGTACATGCATGTGTATATGCATTCATGTTTGCATGTGTACCTGTGTTTGTGTGTGTGTGTCCAACCTATATGTGAACACTGCACAGTATATCTTTCTTCCATATACAACCCAATTGCAAAAGTAGTAGCAGTAGTAGTAGTAGTAGTAGTAGTAGCAGTAGTAGTAGTAGTAGTAGTAGTAGTAGTAGTAGTAGTAGTAGTAGTAGTAGTAGTAGTAGTAGTAGTAGTAGTAGTACCAGTAATGCTTAATCATCCCATATCTATCAGAAACCAGAAAACACCACCTAATGTTTCAATGCATGTTTGTTTTATGTTTGTTTTATGTTTGTTTTATGTTTGTTTTATGTTTGTTTTGTGTTTGTGTTGACCAGGGTCTGCTGTCGGAGATCCTGCGGAAGGAGGAGGACCCTCGAACCGCCTCCCAGTCCCTGCTGGTCAACTTGAAAGCCATGCAGAACTTCCTCAACCTGCCTGAGGGAGAGAGAGACCGCATCTACCAGGAGGAGAGAGAGCGTAGCATGAATCCTACTGTAGGTCTGCCTGCTTCCAACTCCTCCAGCCCCGGAGGTCCACGCCTCTCACAGGTAGCACCGACACACCGAGACACTACCACCACATATACCACATGTAGGATTTTCACAATTACTTTTAAGGGTGCAGCAGGCAGGGAAATGTTGGATTCGTATGGTGGCTGCATCTGTATACATATGTAGTAAAGTGAACATTTGATCTTTACACGCCGTGTATTCGATGTGTGTGTATAGAAGGTGTGGGAGAGGAGCTTGGATGACCAGCTGACCCCTGATACCTGGGCCTCCATCTGGAAAAACAAGACCAAGATCTCCAACTCGGTGAGCGGCATAATCTGCGTCATCTTCGTCTTGTCCAAACAAAACACAGCACATCATGTACTGTGTTCTTGTGTGTTGCACTTAAAGGTCACGCCGGGGTTTTTAATTTAATGGGTTTTCAAGTTTTTATCTTAAACAAATTCAACGGTTTATAATGGAAAAACAGCCTGAAAGGTATTGTAGGAGCATACTGTAAACATTAAGAACATTATATTTGATGTTTCTTTCCGTCTACACAATTTAGGAACGTCAATGATAAGAAATTCTCTCTGATGTCAGGGCTCATGGCTCTAGGTGCATTTGTGTACTATCCTTATTATGTCTATGTACATTTATCTCAGCATCGTTTACGCTGAGGGAATGTAAGCTCGCTTGTCTGTACGTGTCTTGTGGACAACTTCAAACACTGTGTATACAAGCTTTCTGAGAGCCAATACATGTTCATTCAAACAGAAACTACAAAGAAAGACAAAAGAGAAGGATTTAATGACTTTGATCTGTAAACAATATTCATGTGGAGACATGCACCGCAGATGTGCCGCTGATGCACATGCAATGAACACTGCATGTCTCAGAGCAACTTGGTCTGATGATCAGCTGATAACCTCTCCTCTAACACATACATAGCTCTCCACTGTTAGAAATCTGTAGTTCATTTAATAAAGTATATCAATCCTTTAGTATGGTGGCTGGATCCTTAGTTCAATCCTACTTTTAAATCCTTCCATTCCAACTTCTCTGATAGTGTCTCCTCTTCTTATGTCAAAACATTCAAAGGTGGAATTTTGTTTTTCGTCATCAACCTTATATTCCTTAAATTGGTAATGCTTGCATTTATTTTTTGGCGTCTTGTCTCGGCTTTGTCCCCCAGCCCAAGCCGCTGGGCCCCGTCCCCGACCTGCCCCTGAAGCTGGAGTCGCTGGTCAACATCACGTCGGGTATCTACGATGAGATCCAGCAGGAGATGAAGAGAGCCAAGGTGTCCCAGGCTCTGTTTGCCAAGGTGGCCGCCAACAAGAGCCAGGTGAGGTGAATCACCGGGACCTAAGCCACAAAACGTCAAGTCTTGGGTCTTAGTTACAGTTCACCAAATTCATTTAGGCCTTTGAGTTGTACAATTTATAATTTAGGTATTTAGGTGATCTAGTGCAACTTAACAATAATTGCAACAGTGCAAAGCAGCCTGGTAGAGGACAAGCGCAAGGGACCACTGTATGTAATAGTGGGCTGATGTTGTAACAGTAGTAGTAGTAGTAGTAGTAGTAGTAGTAGTATCAGTGTTTTGCAACCATAGACGGAATCAACATACCAACATTTACAATCTCATATAAAACTGATTAACAACTTATTAAAAGTTTACATGGGTAAACTTTTAATAATTTGTAGTTTTTGTAGTTTTGTAGTTTTACAAACTATTTGGAGAAGCACAAAACATACAGATGTCCTTGTTAGACAGGATGAGGAATTCATAGTTTGAACATATAGATTAAGGGTAGAATAGCACGTGGCTACGAGTTAGCAGGTGTAAGGCAATACGTGGGTGTATATACATTGTGTGTGTGTGTGTGTGTGTCCGGCTGTGGTTAGCGAGGTCCCCCAGGTCGGTGGGTCCGGGGGTGGCTGAGGGTCACAGCTCAGTGCACCCATCTGCTGCAGCTGGCCACACGGAGAGAGTAAGGGAGGGAGATAGAGAGAGCGATAGATAGATAAAGAGAGAGAGAGAGAGAGAGAGAGAGAGAGAGAGAGAGATGATCAGGCTATTAGCGGTGCATGCTGCCGGAGGTGGCTGGTTGAACACAACAGCTGGTGTCACAAACTGGACCAGTCTAGCAGAGATAATTGAATCTTCTCCGTCTCTCTCTCCCCCTCCTCCATCTCTACCTCCCTCGCCCATCTTCTTCTCCCATCATTTGTCTCACGCTCTTTTCACATTTCCATGCTTTATCATTATCAACCTTTTACTTCATCACCCTCTTTTCCAACCTTTATCCTTCCCTTATTCTTTCTCCTGCCTCTCTCTTCTTTCCTCATTCTTTGTTCTTCCCTCTCCTTCTCCTTCACCACCTATTTCCCACTTCCTCCTTCCTTTAACATTCCCTTCCTCCATCACCACCTCTCTTTATCCTTAATCCCCTCTCTCTCTTTGTCTCTCTCTCTCTCTCTCTCTCTCTCTCTCTCTGTCTCTCTCTCTCTCTCTCTCTCTCTCTCTCTGTCTCTCAGGGTTGGCTGTGTGAGCTGCTCCGGTGGAAGGAGAACCCCAGCCCGGAGAACCGGACCCTATGGGAGAACCTGTGCACCATCCGGAGGTTCCTGACCCTGCCGCAGCCCGACAGAGACCTGGTGTACGAGGAGGAGTCCAGACACCATCACACCGAGAGGCTGCACACCGTCCTCCACCTGCCGCAGGACACGCAGGTAAGAACCAGGCATTAACGCAACAGCCCCCTTTACACCTGGCATTAACATCCATCCCACATCTGGATTGTGTCTAGACGCGATTAAACTGGATTAGATTCACACCTGACATTTAAAAGCCTCTCCGGTGTACGCATTGAAAACAGATTTTACTTTCCCCTCGCCAAAGCTGCACACACGTCACCTCATCTCATAATATTTACATCTTGTAAACACCTTTTTTTCCCCGCCAATCCTGACAAATCCATTTTTGACAAGCGTGTTTCTATCTCAGCGGCACGCCACCTCTTTGATTTCGTGCTCTTCCTGGTTGGATCCACGCAACAAAAGCTCATTTTCCGTTTACAAAGTTGACATATCTGGATCGGAGATGCATTTTATTTACACTTTGTTGTCAGTTTGTTGTTGTCTTGACCGCTTGGCTTGGGTGGTCGAAAACTCCAACCTGTCTTGGATTCATTTACACCTGGATTTTATGTGATTTTGCTCTATTTTGCGCCAGTCCAGGGATGCATGTTGAGCCAGGAGGTGTAAAGGGGGTCAATGAGTCCTCACTACCATCAGTAAATAAATGATAGCATTCCTTATCAACAAAAACAATCACACACACACACAGGAAAATAACTGTATGTGTCAAAGCATAAATGCACACACACGTACCCATAAATGCACACAGGTGCCCACAAATTGATTGGCTGGATTTTCACCAACGCGAGCTGGATCTGTTCCTGAATACACTGAGAACATCCGTGTGTGTGTGTGTGTGTGTGTGTGTGTGTGTGTGTGTGTGTGTGTGTGTGTGTGTGTGTGTACTATGATCGAACACACCAGTTACTTGATATTAAAAGACGGGTGCAGATACTCAGTACTGGATGGATGAAATAGTAAGTTTCTCTCTCCATCTGTTTTTATCTGTAAAGGTCTTCAAGTTCAAGTACAGTATTGTGTTTGATCCTGTGTGTGTGTGTGTGTGTGTGTGTGTGTGTGTGTGTGTGTGTGTGTGTCCCAATGGATTGAACAGTAAACAGTGTTTGTGGGTGGTGTGGCACTGGAGGAAATGCCCCATTAGTTTCTGAGGAGGGAGGCAGAGGGAGGAGAAAGATCGATGCAGGAAACACACTGACATGTCGGCCTCTTTCATAAACCCTCTGACTGTCTGTCACTCTGACACCAAGCCCTCTCTCTCTCTCTCTCTCTCTCTCTCTCTCTCTCTCTCTCTCTCTCTCTCTCTCTCTCTCTCTCTTCTCTCTCTCTTTCTCTCTCTCTTTCTCTTTCTCTTTGTATTTACAGTACACACACACATGCACACATATCCTCGCGCACGCATAAATATTTAAAATGAAATGTCTATTTAATGGATAGTACCTTATCTGCTCTTGGTTTGAAGTAGTAGATACTGCACATATTTCAATGAAAATAGAAATAGACTAATAATAATAATAATAGTTTTCTTTTCGCTTGCGACCCTCCAGAGGGAGGTCAGAGGTCAGGGTGAGCTTCAGAACAGCGCTGGCAGGGATTCAGCGCTTGCTCAAGGACTCTTCAGCAGGGTGGACGCGTGTCACCACAGGGGGTCTGATTCAGGGTCCTCCGGTTGAAGGATGGTCTCTTTGACCACAAGACCACCCTGGCCCCCCGATGTCAAAAACAGAGGCAAAAACGTAAACTTTCCACGTTCATCTTGACATTAATCACACGGGCCCCACCCCAAGTCTACCACTGAGCAGTCCCCTTCCTCCCATTCAGGCTCTGTATTAAAGGCTGATGGGAAGACTGGGAGGAAGCTGTGGTGGCACCATTAACACATTCCTGTGCTCCTCTGACACTCTGAGCCCAGCAGACTAAAAATACAGTTTACCCACAACAACGCCCATGTCACATCCTCCCCGGGCGGCAAGACGGAGAGAGATGAATCGTGGAGGAAGATTGGTAATTTATTAATGGGTGCTGAGGTGTGTGTGTGTGTGTGTGTGTGTGTGTGTGTGTGTGTGTGTGTGTGTGTGTGTGTGTGTGTGTGTGTGTGTGTGTTGCTGTCTTCAGACCTCCCTCCCTCCCAGATGAAGCCCCCACCAACCTCAGGCTCCAGCCAGCCTGCCACCACAGACCACACATGTGTCCCATCTGCCACACACACACACATACACACACACACACACACACATACACACACACACACACACACACATACACACACACAATTTTGCACTCATGTTCAGAAATGTGAGCACTCTGTATGTGGACAATGAGAGGGTCTCAAGACCTGCAACAACCAACCACAGGATGAAAAATGAATGCGGCACTGCCGAGGCATAGCGTGCATCTGTGTGTGTGTGTGTGTGTGTGTGTGTGTGTGTGTGTGTGTGTGTGTGTGTGTGTGTGTGTGTGTGTGTGTGTGTGTATCGTACTGTATGTACAGTAGCGTGAGCCATCTCTGCATGTTTGGGGGCTCTGGGAGACCTCTGACTGTGTCACAAAGTGTTTATTAAGTCTGCAGGTGTGTGTGTGTGTGTGTGTGTGTGTGTGTGTGTGTGTGTGTGTGTGTGTGTGTGTGTGTGTGTGTGTGTGTGTGTGTGTGTGTGTGTGTGTGTGTATGTGTGTGCATGTCAGCAGCATCATATTTCTCCATGACTGACCCGGTCCTGGTGCTCCTAGTTCTTATAAGTGCGTCCCTCTGCTAATTTGGCAGAGTCTGCCCTCATGAATAATTTCTTTATTGTTTTTGCTAAATTGATTTCTGCTACGAGTGTGTGTGCGCCTGTGTGTGTGTGTGTGTGCCTGTGTGTGTGTGTGTGTGTGTGTGTGTGTGCGCCTGTGTGTGTGTGTGTGTGTGTGTGTGTGTGTGTGTGTGTGTGTGTGTGTGTGTGTGTGTGAGACCCCTCACCATGGCTGAGACCCCAGGAGTGGTGGACTAGAACAAAATGTAACTACTGTACCTTTCCTCCTCTCTCTCTCGCTCCTCTGTCTCAGTTTAATCAATCTAAGATGTTTTACTGGAATGCGACACTAAAGCGTATCGCCAAAGCAAAAGTAACAAATAATAGAAACGTAATAGAAACAATAGAAACAAAAGCAATGTGACATTGACAACAAATGGTTCAATCATGTCATATTAATTAATCGCTGAATCAACACAAAGATTCATGTGTGATGCGTTCTTTTTCTTGTTGACTGTACAAGAAGATTCTCTCTCTCTCTCTCTCTCTCTCTCTCTCTCTCTCTCTCTCTCTCTCTCTCTCTCTCTCTCTCTCTCTCTCTCTCTCTCTCTCTCTCGCTAGTGATCAGAGCATCCCGGTGGCCTCTTATTCACTGTTGCAGGGTGGAGTTTGGGCTTTTTGCTTTGGTAAACCACAATTAAGTTAATTGTTTAATTGCAGATAAATGGAATGAATACCACACACAGACTGAGAGAAAGAAAAATCCCACCATCACGAGTGCGTGCGCGCACATACACACACCACACAACACACACACACACCGTAATCACACAAACACACACATTAACGCACACGCTCAGCTGGGGACAAACTGCACTCCCACATTGTCTCAATTACTTACGTGTATACAGTTTTTCATCAAAGAAAATTATTTTACTAGAACAGGATCGCACACAGTGACTCATCTACTCCCTGGGCCTGATGACACAGGAGAGAGAGAGAGAGAGAGAGAGAGAGAGAGAGAGAGAGAGAGAGAAAGATGAAAAGAAAGAGAGAGAGGGAGGAGGAGAAAAAAGCGCATGAATTAACAGGAAAGGTGAAGTCATGCAGAAAACCAACAGAAAAGTGATTTTTCCTTCATTACATATTTATCTGTGTGTTAATGGTGTCTCTAGTGGTCACACACTGTGTCAACCCCTCAAAACACACACACACAGATGCAAATACAAACGAGAGAGAGAGAGAGAGAGAGAGCGAGAGAGAGAGAGAGAGAGAGAGAGAGAGAGAGAGAGAGAGAGAGAGAGAGAGAGAGAGGCCCTGGAGGACCAGAGCTCATTAAGGAGAAAATGAATTTTTCATGTTGTATCATTCTTTCATAGTTCTGCGCCGTAATTTGCCTTGATTTACGTTAAAAAGAAAACTTTTTCATTTTAATGCAATGCACTCTCAACGTTGCCAGCGGCGGGATTGAGGAGAGAGAGAGAGAGAGAGAGAGAGAGAGAGAGAGAGAGAGAGCACGAGAGTGAGAGAGAAAGGGAAAGAGTGAGACGGGGAGAAGGGAAAAAAGAGTTTTTTTAGAAATATTGAATCATGCCATGAGAAGAGCTGGTCTGGCCCAGGGGTTCCAGTGCTTGTGGTTTTGAGAGAGCAGGGCTGCATTGTGTTGCTCTGAAGTGACATGTCGTCTATTCCAACGTAGATGCTCATGGGGGGGAGGGAGGGGGGGGGGGGAGAGGTGGGGAGGGGGGGGGGGGGGGGTAATGGGAGCAAATTAGCACTGAGGACACTGGAGGTTGAACTTTAGAAGTGTGGAGAAGGTTTTGTCAGTAATGTTGTGCAATGTCTTTATTGTACATTTACTAGAACTCATATGTACATTCTTCCACTCACTGATATTTTAGACACGTTTCTCAGTTAATAAACTAAACCAGATCAATGGGGAGAAAAGTGAATTTCTGTGAGCTTTTCTGTCCCATAGGCATCCTACTCATGGTCCATCTACCCTCCATGATTTATCCTTAAGTCTACCATTCTCTTAGGTGTGTCCAAGGCCTAATACCTACTATTACAATAAGCAAGGAAATGTCCAGGACATGTAAGAGACGCTATACGAGGTCTAGTCCAGATGGAGGATGGAGGTCAAGGAGGGCAAAGCAAGGCAACGGCTGAACTGGGGAGGTGGAAGGAGCCTAGGCAGCCGGGATGGAGGTGTTCAGGTTTGAAGGTGTAAAAAAAGGAGGAGGGAGAGGAGGGAGAGGAGGGAGAGGAGGGAGAGGAGGGAGGGGGAGCAAAGGGGGTGGAGGGGTAGTAGAATGGGAGGGAGGGGCGTAGAGGTGGAGGATAAAGGGGGTGGGGGTGTTCTTGGCGTCAGCGTGATCAGGGCTGATTTGGACGTGGAGTCATGTTGGCTTGGCAGAGGCCCACTTCATTAGTGTCCTGATGCATTAGAACTGAGGAGGGAGGGAGGAAGGAGCAGAGGAAGTATAGTAGGCTGCTAGAAGAGAACGAGGAGACACGGGGGGAAAGAGAGGAAAACAAAAGGTACGGAAGAAGAGTGTGAGTGCAAAAAAAAAAAGGAGGAACGCTAAGGAGGAGCAGAACAGGAGAAGAGGGAGGAGAGAGTTGAGGAGTCCTCTGAGATGGACGCTGGAGGAGCCAACCAGCCCAATGTGTTTGGCTCTGCTCTCGCTAGCTGCCACTAACATCATCATTAGTGCATGAAGGAGACCAGGCCCTGCTATTGCTGTGTGTGTGTGTGTGTGTGTGTGTGTGTGTGTGTGTGTGTGTGTGTGCGTGAGAGAGATCGATCCAAGAGTCCTTGCTGTGAGCTCAAATAAGCGTAGAAACGTTGAGGGTCTGTGAACGGGGAGAGGGAAGGTTTTGCAATCCCCCGCATGATTTACCCTCAATTTAGTTATTAAGTGTCTCAGTGTCTCAGTGAGTTTGTGCGGGAGATGTTTGTGGCTGTGTGGTCCTCGTTAGGGCAGGGATGGATCTCTTTCTCTGGCCCCCTCTCTCGCTCTCTCTCTCTCTCTCTCTCTCTCTCTCTCTCTCTCTCTCTCTCTCTCTCTCTCTCTCTCTCTCTCTCTCTGTTGTTGGTTTTCCAACGTTCTCACAGTCATTTCTCAATATCTAAATCCGTCACTTTGCGTGGCAGAAAGAGAGGACGGGGGGAGGGAAAGAGGAAAAAAAAACAAAAAAAAACCTACACACTTCCTGTAAATTGCTCATCCCCCCCTAAAAAAAGCCTCTGCGAATGAAATCGCAGCAATTTCACGGTCTGGCCTGCCCTCGATATTATTTAAGTAATACCCTGTTATTATTGAAGAGAGGGAGAGAAAAGCGAATGACTATTATCTTTATGTGGGTCCTTTAATTTTAATGCGCCACAGATTTATAGCTGGGCATTCCAGTGGGGAGCCCCTCCCTGCTCTTAAAGCCAGCGGGAGGGACACGACCGCAACGCCTCACAACAGCCACTACCTCCGACAAACAACCAGAGTCCCACTTTCCCTTCCAACACTTCATCCTGCCTCCCGACTGTCAGATCCGACAGCCAGAGGATCTCTCTCAGCCAGAGGATCTCTCTCAGCCAGAGCACCACCCGTCTCTCCGATATATAACTCCCTATCCCGCTCTCTCACCCGGTCCTCACCCGTTCCTCACCCGTTCCTCACCCGTTCCTCACCCGGTCCTCACCCGTTCCTCACCCGGTCCTCACCCGGTCCTCACCCGGTCCTCCTCAGTCTTTATTTTATAGATTTATCCACTCGGTCGTCCGTCCATTTCTCCTCTCCTCGACTATCAGTCATTACAAACCGCCGCCACAGTATTTGTTAATGATATATTGTTGACCTAATCGAAGTCGACTTCTCTCTCACATCCTGTCTCCCTCTGGTTATGAATGGGCTGGTTAAATAGTGATGGGGTGTCCTAGGTTAGTAAATGAGAGACTTGCAGGCGGACAGATGGTTGGCATTTTACTAGAGCTAATCTTACACACGTCGGGTCAAAGGTATCCTGGCCCACAGCCGGGGGGTTAATAGCCCGTGACACTTTGTGAGCTGTGAAACACTTTTCACCCTCTGCTCCCCCTGCAGCTCTGGCTACTGTGTGTTGGAGAGGAAAATGTGTCACTGGACGGTTTATGTGTTGCATCACATGACACATTATATGACATTTTGTCAGGTAGAGAATATAATTGAAACATGATATAACATGAGATAAAGGGGTAGGGGGTCCTGCATCAGTATTTTGATGCTTTCTTCTTGTGTAATTTGTAGTTATAATTGAAACAGGATGTTGGGGTGGGACCTAATGTGGCGAGGGACAGTTCAAAAGTTGTGAAGTTGCAGGTTTTATATGATGGGAGGAGTGGGGGGAGATCTGAGATGGTATTATTGGTTGGAATTTGTAAGTACACTTAGTGGGATGCAATGAAGTAAACAGTAAAGATTCATCATATTCTACAAATTTGAGAGAAAATGTTGTGAAGGTCATTTTCTGTTTCCTTGTGTCTTGATGAGGGGTTACTATACCCCACTAATCAGCTCTTTTGTCTTTCTCGTCAGGCCCTCCATAGGCCACCCCCGGCCCCGATGAAGGAGCACCACCACTCCCCCATGCGTGAGGAGCCCTTATCTGCCCCACTGACCGAGGAGGGGCCACAGAACATGGGATCAGGAGGTGCAGGTGGATGTCTGTCTGGAGGTGTTGGCAGTGTTGGGAGCACCAAGAAGCCACGGTCACGCACTAAGGTACATCTGTCTTTTCCCTCTGGACAGTCTTTCTATTAGGTCCCATTAAGCAACGATTCTGCCTTTTGGCATAATAGCCAGTTTGCTCTTAGCTTTTACTACCTAAAGTACTTTCCTCTTCCTATCCATCCATCTATCCTTCCTGATTCTCAACATGTGCGTTCTAGATTTCCCTGGAGGCGTTGGGCATCCTGCAGAGCTTCATCCAGGATGTGGGCCTGTACCCGGACCAGGAGGCTATCCACACCCTGTCAGCACAGCTAGACCTGCCCAAGCACACCATTATCAAGTTCTTCCAGAACCAGCGCTACCATGTCAAGCACCACGGGCGCCTCAAGGAGCTTGGCGAGGGCGCTGCCTCTAGTGGAGGAGTGGATGTCAGCGAGTACCGGGATGAGGAGCTGCTCTCGGGCTCTGAGGACCCGGAGTCCAGCGAGGACGGAGCTGAAGAGATGTACCCGTCTGCAGATGGAGGTGGTGGGAGCACGGGAGGGCTGAGCCAGCCTCCAGCCTCCTCCAGCTCCAACTCCAGCCAGGCCTCCTCAGGGACCAGCATGGCTCAGGAGGAGGGCAAAGACAAGGGGCATGGCCGGCCTGGTGGCCCCCTGGCCCCCGGGAGCTCCTCATCCAGTCCCAGAGAGCAGGCTGACTACCAGAGATAGAGACTGACAAACAGAGAGGAGAAGACAGAGAGAAAGAGGGAGAGGGAAAGAGGAAAAGAGAGAGTCCATGATAATGAATTGAGGAATAGAGAATGAATTGATGGAGTATGGCTCATAGAAACTGTGTAAGAAATAAATGCCTCTGTAGGCATAGATTGACAAAGAAATTATTAGACAGAAATACTGTACATCATATAAATTAGCAGACTGACACTTAGTGACAATCTCAGAGAGACATCTGTGAAAATATGATTTATGGAGTAATCGTGGTGAAATGACAGCGTTACCTCAGCGAAGGAGAGCAGGTATGCAGTCTGCTGCGGCACAGCAGTCGATGTGTAACTGTGAAAGACAGTTTTTCCAGAAACATTTGAATAATATATAATTCAGTTGTGTTATGGGTTACAACTATTGCAGCACATAACTGGAACCCACAAAGAGACAGAAACAGGCAACACAATCTCCACATGTCAAGGACAGAATAGGAACTCACCATAACCCTCTGTTCACCAGCCAAGAGGAGGGGGGCGGGCCTACGTCTGCTTTGTCCAATAACTGCTCTCTTTCTTCTGCTAATGTCTCTACCACACACACAGCATACTCCCTTACTCACGGGTCACAGTGGCCACACTAACTGACTTTATGGACTAGACCCCGGGGCTACTGAGACCTCCCTTAATCCTCAGGACACACACTGACTGCTCTTCGCTGCCTGAGGACTCGGACGGACAGCCGTTGCTGTTCATCTACAAACTACATTTTATGTAGGAAAACGCATTAGAACTGCTACCCCCCCCCCCCCCCCCCCCCCCCCCCCCCCCCCCCCCCCCCCGCCCACCCATCCCATCCCATCCCAAACTCACCACCAATCCCATCTAGCACTTATGTCCCTCACACAGACACTAATATTTTGTGGATGTGATGTACTCTCGCCTCCATCTTCCAGCTCACAAAGACTGAAGAGAGAGACACACTGATGAGGAGAGTGGACCAACGTCAAGACGTCCTCCAAGGATGTGGCGTGGAGGGACACTTACCCACGGCTCTGAACGCTTCCTGGCTCCACCCTCGCATGTGTGGCGAGAGAAAAATGTCAAGAAAGGAAGGACAGAGCGGAGATTCAGCAACCAAACAATCAGTCACTTTATGTGCAGTAGCCCACCCCTTCCACTCTTCCTCTCTTCTCTCCATCTCACTCTCTCCTCTCATCTCCCTCTTTTCCTCTCTCTAATTGGTGCCCACAGTCTTGTGTTTCACCACACCTACCCGCACTTAAATTCCACCAACCCTATTTATTGCTATCTTTATCCATGATTATTATTATCATTATTGTTATTATTGTTGTTATTATGGTTGGAATTGCTGTCATCGCGTGCTATTTTTAGTTTTTATTTCCATGGTTTTAAAATATTGGCTTTCAGAATGTGGCGGTCGTTTGGGTAACAGAGACATAAGAGCACACTGCCCAAGAGGAGGAAGAGAAGGAG
Organism: Hoplostethus mediterraneus; assembly: GCA_034670385.1. Lineage (NCBI taxonomy): Eukaryota > Metazoa > Chordata > Actinopteri > Trachichthyiformes > Trachichthyidae > Hoplostethus > Hoplostethus mediterraneus. The sequence goes on along the minus strand of JAXDDW010000112.1, from coordinate 1,126,730 downwards.
CAGCCAGTGGGAGAAAAAGAAGAAGCAGTTACTGAGTGTTATTGAGTAAAACTCCTGTCTTGTTGTGTTGTGCCAATTCTTTTGCGACTCTGTTTCCCAAAGACAGTAAAAAAAAAAAAAAAAAGACTTGGCTACACAGGAACCAAATCCGAAAGTGTGAAAGAAACGAGAGAAAAACAGTTTTTTTCTGCTGCAGACGATGACAATCTACTTTCTTGAGCCATTACAGAAACATGGCAGGCTTGACTCTGCTCTTCACTCTTAATGTATGTACATACCCGACATGGGTCAAATTGTAATTGATACAGTATACTTTTATTTTTTATTTTGCTGAGTGACTTTGAGTTTGTTTGAGCCAGTCTGGAGTGCCAGAACAGTCTGTCTGCTTCGTTGGGGGACAATTCGATGAACTCGATTCAGTTCATTGCGCCAGGCAAGTTCACTCAATCACAGCAGTATTTAAAAAGAATTCAAACTGTATTTTGTTCAATGTTTGGTGCAAATGTGTACAAACGTGTCCAAATCCATATCTGAGAATGGATAGTTGTATGTCAGAGGATCTCTCGTTTGACTATCTCAATCGGCTGCTACACTCACACAGATATCACAGATAACCTGCCTTGTAATTTTATCATTGACTCCAATCACTTCATTGACATCATTGTGCTTTTCTGTATGACAGGAATCAGGGTTAGAGTCAATCGCAGTTCAGTTGAAATCTTGGTTCATTCAATGTTGAAGTGAATTAAAATTTGTGAATTCAAAATTGTCTATTTTTTCTTTTCCTGAAACATTCTAGCGCTCTAGATGGATCCTTCACACGCCTTACCACACCACCAGACACACACACACACACACACACAGACCACCACCGTGCACACACACACACACACACACACACACACACTGAGCTGGGCCAGGCCTTACTCCAAACCAATCAATTAAATGTCTGTGTAAAGCCACAGGGGCTGGGCTTTCTAATACGAGGCGGTGCGTGGGGAGTGACAGTAATTCACACGGAAACTGTGCCAACGCTCAGAGTGGCTCTTTCTGCTTCCCACAGGATCAGGCTGCTGAGACCTCCTGCACTCTGGCAGACACCAGAAACAATAAGCCCTGGACTCAGGAAGGTTCACTTTCTGCACTGTTTAAAATGAGAGATTAAACTGCAGGTTTAACTAAAATATTGAAAAATGGCCCCACAGTGAGCAGTGGCATCACCAAAACACAATTCCACATTTTGATTTGTTTTCCTTTTCGTTCCGCTGCAAAAAGAAGCACCGGCTGCTGATCTGGTGCGACCGTTAAATCTGTCACCCAGACACAAGACTGGCCAGGCACTGTTATCTATATCTCCCCTTTAAAACAAGACTGAGCCATAAGATCTGAGATTAGTGCATCGAGAGCCATTTGGCGTCCCCAAATCAATCTTTATGAAAACGAGTAAAGTAAAATAGCTCACTTGCCAGGCTATTATCAAGGAACCATGAGCTACACAAGCACACACAAAGAAATACACACACATACTCACATATGTGCGCACACACGGAGACACACACACACACACACACACACACACACACACACCTCCACTACCTTTCTAATGAGTTTCAAGTCTGATGAGACGTGGCGGGGCAGAGCAATCCTTGTGTTTAACCTGCCACTAGGGGTTGGGTCAAGCATTTAGTGTGTGTGTGTGTGTGTGTGTGTGTGTGTGTGTGTGTGTGTGTGTGTGTGTGTGTGTGTGTGTGTGTGCGTGCGTGCGTGCGTGCGTGCGTGTGCGTGCGTGTGTGTGTGTGTGTGTGGGATGGGGGGGTGCATCTCTGCTGTGTCTTTTAGCTGTGCAGCTTGTGTGTGAGCACTCCTCTACTCATTTACCTCATCCAGACTTCTGAGTTGGACTCGTTCAGTAAACAATAGCAGCTAAGTGTTGGTGATGAGCCGGAGGGTCAGGCTCTTCCTCCAGACGTCCGTCCCACTCAGCTTGTCTTCTCTGAGTGACTGACTAGAGACAATCAGCTCACGCTGTGACGCTGCCACAGTGGGATAATTATACCTGCTGGGCTCTTCATTCCCTCCCCAAAAATGAGCGGGTCTGCTTGTCTCCCCCGTCTGCCCGTCTGCCCGTCTGCCTGTCTGACAGGTTATTTCTGTATGAGGCTCAGAGACAGAACTAACCAAGCCGATTCCAAAAATGGAAGAAGAATGAAAAAAAGTTTACTTCTGTCACAGTCTTGGGTGTGAGACAAACACACCTAGTTACTAACCTTCGCAGTTTAAGACCCTTAATTCTAGATAGAAATGATCTTGGACCAGATTCTTCACCATTATGCTATTTATGATTCATTGTTAAAACAGTGGAGACCAAACAACAGGAAGGAGCACAAGTACTCTTGACCAGTGTTTCATTTTCGTAGAGTTGATATTTTCATTTTTAGACCATAGTCATTATTTTTTAAATGAAGTGCATCCGATGAATAGAAAACTGTTGTCTATTTGTTTTCTCAGCATGAATCATTCTCCTCTGATAGTTTATGCCTATCCTTCCAAGTTAACCTTGGAATGACTTGTTCTGTGATCTTCAAAGGCTCCCAGACTATTTCAGAGCACCCCGCCTTCTGAACAATGTTGTGCATTGTGTATAAACTGGAGGAGAGGTTGGCTGGAGAAGGGGGGAGCCGGGCCGAGTCAACGACGTGGCCACAGGAACCAAATACTGTTTCATTTGAACATGAAGGCAATCAAAGAAAACCGGGAATGGAAAAAATATTACCCAAGAGGCTGTTTTTGGGTGGAATTTACTGGAAATTGTGGATGACAATGCAGCTTCCCGTGTTTATATAGTAAAAGAATACTCTTTTTAAAGCACTATTACTAAGGAGGCCACTATGGACGTTCCAGGGAATTACAAATAAACTTTGTCAAACTGTTGCCCGGGCGTCTCAAAACTAGCAAACATGTTTCCTGCTGAGAAACACATTTTCTTTTTAATGATACAAACTCATCAATCTGAAACCCGCTAAAGGAGAATATTATGCAAAATAAGGCTTTTAAGTGGCCAACAACTCAATCTGAATGGAGATGTTATTCTCACCTGCATATTGTTTTGGCAGAGAACTGGACTCAATATTCTGATTAAGACGTTATTTTCTCGCCCTGATAACGTTTGTTCCAGTAACAGTATCAGTTCACTGCTTCTCCTTTCACCCTCTGGGACGCATCAAACCAGACCGAGGCTGGAACCATTCACTGGGACCGAATTCATACTCATCAAGATTATTATTGTCTGTAATGGTGAATGTGTTTAGCATGTTGCATTGTGGGAAAATGATAATGATTTTTCTCACTACACCCCTTTTTTTCACCCGTGTTTCTCACTACCACGAGAACCCAATACACTCACTCACACACACACACACACACACACACACACACACACACACACACACAGCCCCCCAAAGTGTTCCCTCTCTCTCCACAGCTTTGCGGTAAGCACCTCTGGTTTTCATTCAGCACCACCAGTCCCCTTCTCCTCCCACCTCATCCCCAAATCTCCTAATTCAACTCATTATTCGCTCAATTGGTGGGCTTTAACCCCTCCTGCCTCAGGTCCTATAGAGCTGGTAGTCATTAGCAGACAGGATTTGTGACGGAGCGGAGCAGAGGGTAGCCGGGCTGAGCTGACACACACACACACACACACACACACACACACACACACACACACATACACAGTGTCATAAAGCGCCGAGAGGGCCTGCTGGGTGTCGCTGCAGTAAATCCCGTATCAGGCTCCCAGCATTAGACAGCGGGTTCGTCAGTAGTTGGATGGGAGTCAGGTCAGCTCGGTTGGGACAGACAGGCAGATAGACAGACAGTAATGTACGCGGCGAGACCACCCAGATCTGTGGTTCCCAGAGATGCTAGCCGAGCTCCGCGCACACTTGGCTGATGGGAGCTGTGCAGCCGCCTCGCTGATGATGGCTTCTGGGAAATCTCGGGGGAAATTGGGGACACTAAACTTGAACTCCCTTTAAAGGCAAATTTCATTTGAACGCAAACTGAACTTACATGCATTTGTAGTTCGTTTGGCGAACGTGAAAACGCTTGTTGTCACATAAAACACAAGCTCATAAACTTGTGAACTTTTGATTTACAGGGAGGAGTTCATCCACCATTTTTAGGATGGTATTCGTCTTGATAACATAAATAAAACATCATATATTAAACATCATAATAAGAATGATCAAACTGGTGTAAGTCATATGAATGGAGTAGAAGGGAAAAAGCATGAATCAATGTTTTCTGTTTTGTTTTGATTGGTGATTGTCTAACTGAGGCCATATTTCACTCCTTTTGTGTGTGTGTGTGTGTGTGTGTGTGTGTGTGTGTGTGTGTGTGTGTGTGTGTGCATGTGCGTGCACAAGACATAGGGAGATTGACAGGTGTCTTGGTACCCAGGGCCCCTCAGGCAGCTGTGAGGGCACCACTGCAGGGTATTAGGCCTGATAGAGGGATGATTAGAGGCCATTAGAGGTGAAGAGGGAGGGAGGGAAGGAAGCAGGGGGTGTGGGCAGAGAGACACAGCTGTTGGTGCTAGCTATTATTACCCAGGATGCAGCATCAGAGAGGACGCTCTGTGTGGAGGGGGCTCACACACCTGTGGCCTCCCGCTGCTATCAGGAGAGATGCATGGATACGCTCACAGATCGCCTGCATGGGTCAGGTGCATACATACTATACCCCCCCCCCCCCCAACCACCCCCCTTCCCCCCGATCTGACCAATATCCATGGATGTTATGAGGAACTACAGACACACAAGGATCCTCTGGTGAGAACCTCAAATCAACCGAATCAAAACATCCCGTTGATCCGTACGCTGCAGGTATTTGACAGAGCGACCTTTATGTACGTGACACCGGACCAATGAGATCGTGTCACCCAGAGCAAGTGGTGGAGTAGCAGGGCAAATGAGAGGAGAGTCGAGGGCAGAAGCGTGACTTTTCCTGGAGTGATCCCCCAGGGGGCCCTGCCTTGGAGCCGCGGAGTAGCAGGGCAGCTGTTGGGCTCGTGGCATGGCAATGTTGTACGTCAACGCTAATGCACCGAAGAAACAGGAGGCAGCAGTGGCAGTCACTCGGGAGGCAACATGGATACAAACAGTAAACAACAACAGACATTCAATTAGCCAAATGTTACGGAGAGATTAACAACCGGTTGTCAAGACCGAGCCTTTCATCGGATCCTTGGCGAAAATGGCTTTTGACGTTTCAAGTTGATCAGAATACTTTCAGATGTTGCTTTGGGAGACTGAGGGAGTCCGACTCAAACCACACTTGTGTTTGTTTGACTGGGCATGTGTGTGTTCGAGAGTGAATTCATTTGATATGAAGCATGCCTGAGTTCGTTGAAAACTGAAATATGGTCATTTCGACTGTAAAGGCTTGAATGCGATGTGAATTAAAAATGCCATCGGTTGCTGGGGGGTCAGATTTGTCTCGTCCAATCAGGGTCTTTGTCAGGCGAGATCTTCAATACAAGAAGGCAAACAGCTGCTGTGATTAAAAATAAATCACACTCAGCATTTCTCTAAACCCTGGAATAACTAATCTGGACCGGGACATGAAAGATGCATGAGGGTAAATGTAATGATTTCATCCATCACAAGATTTACTTAAACAGTTTGAACCAAAGTCCTGAATACACACTGAGAGAGGATTGTTTCACCACAACTGCATCCAAGTAATAATTCAGGTATTGTTAACTCAAGGGAAGCCACCTAGAATCAATCCACTCACTGTATTCGCTTACTTGTGCTGTTGCTGTTGGCTCTTTAATAGACCTGAAACACACCAGACCAGACGCCATAAGCAAATAAAACAACTTCAGTAAAGGTTAGTCTGTTAAAACAATGTGGTTAAGGTGAGGCGAAGGTTTTGTTGAAAATTAAAACTTCATTCGTTGCAGAAAGCTTCTTTGCATGAGCTGGGACTTGAATCCGGGTCACGGGAGTTGAAGGCCCATCCACCAGCCTGACCTCCACGCTCTTACTTTCCACGAAATCTAACAACACTGGTTTGCACAGAAAGGTTCTGGGAAAAGTCATGAAGGGACGTATTGTGAATGCACTTTTTAAATTATTATGATGAATTGCACCTAAACCTGTATTCCGTGATGTTTGTCTATTGTACTGTAAATGTTTTCTTTTCTTTTGTTTTGTCTGTATAACAAAGTAGTTGTATTTTTATTAATGCTCTAGGATGCCTATCACCATCTGGCAAAAGGGACTATCGATGGAAACTAGCTTTTTGGCTAATTCGAGTACATTTACATGTTAAATAGGTCTTTTGATATGTTGATTAATGTACACTGTCCCTTGTTTAAATAAATAAAATTCAAAAAAACAAAAAAAAATTTCAAATTAATTTTGAAAGCTGAAATATTTCAATTCTAAACTTCACCACAGCAGCTGATAGACTACGGCCTGTTCTAGTGTGACCTGTTAGGTGATAGTCATGAACAGACCTGACTCAAGACTCGTGCTGTAGAGTCCATGGAGAAGAGCGGAGGAACATATGGGGGCATAAGATCATCCATCGGTGCCACGCCGCCCGTCCCCTCTCCCCTGGGGGAGAATGTGAATGTGAGAGCGGGTGGGTGGGAGGAGTGAGGCGCTGGGCGGGGCAGGTGGGTGGGAGGAGTGAGGCGCTGGGCAGGGCAGGTGGGTGG
>JAXDDW010000112.1:1107500-1115000 GCA_034670385.1 Hoplostethus mediterraneus | reverse complement strand
GCGGCTTTCATTACGGCTAGCTCGCTAATGCACCTTCCCCCGGCTACCGGCCAGTCAGACAGACACACAGGCCGGTCAGACAGACAGGCCAGTCAGACAGACACACAGGCCAGTCAGACAGACACACAGGCCAGTCAGACAGACACACAGGCCAGTCAGACAGACAGGCCAGTCAGACAGACAGACAGGCCAGTCAGACAGACACACAGGCCAGTCAGACAGACACACAGGTCAGTCAGACAGACAGGCCAGTCAGACAGACACACAGGCCAGTCAGACAGACACACAGGCCAGTCAGACAGACAGGCCAGTCAGACAGACACACAGGCCAGTCAGACAGACACACAGGTCAGTCAGACAGACACACAGGCCAGTCAGACAGACACACAGGCCAGTCAGACAGACAGACAGGCCAGTCAGACAGACACACAGGTCAGTCAAACAGACACACAGGTCAGTCAGACAGACACACAGGCCAGTCAGACAGACACACAGGCCAGTCAGGCCAGTCAGACAGACACACAGGTCAGTCAGACAGACACACAGGTCAGTCAGACAGACACACAGGTCAGTCAGACAGACACACAGGTCAGTCAGACAGACACACAGGCGAGTCAGACAGACAGACAGGCCAGTCAGACAGACACACAGGTCCTGCCCATCAGCCGCCAGTCCGCGCAATCAGCCGCCCGCTATCAGCTCTCTAATTGGATCAGCGGCACGAATGTGATTACAGCAGGCGTATTTATTTACATAATAATTATTACCGCCCTCCCCAGAGGAGCTCGGGGGAGAGAACTGGGGTCTGGGGAGAGATGGAGGGGAGGATAGGCAGCAGGGAGGGAGGGAGGGATGGACAGCGATACAGTAGGAAGGGTGAAGAGTCATGCCTTCCTGCCCGGGGAGAGAGAGAGAGAGAGACCGAGAGACTGCAGGACGGGCAATCGAAGAGAGAGAAAAACAGGGTGGAGAAAGGAAGGACAGACGAGAAGAAGGACAGAAGAACAACCAGGAAAACACTTTCCTCTGCTGCTGCGGTTGGACGTGATTCTGTTAGTGTGGCGGCTGAAACGAGGCCGGCCAGATTAGCGCTCAGGTACCAAACAGATCAACTGGAACCAGGTTAGCGATTAGCATGCTGATGGCCCTCAGTTATTACATCTCTGTCTGGGGATGCAGGCTGGCACAGCGCCAGCCACAACGTTTACTCCCGACTCCCTCCTTCACACAGACATGTACTGCACATGATGCATACTGCACACACACACACACACACACACACACACATGAACACTTGATTAATTCAGTCTCATAATTTTATGGAGTGGGAGTGGGCTTTCCGATATTCCCTCCAACATGGATTTCCCATTTGGCCGATGGGTGGTGACGTGATTCAGTTTTACTGTTTGAACAAAATTCAGATACATTTTGTCCCCCCGCCCCCAGAGAATCCTTCTCTTCAAACCAAATATAAATACAACTTTCTCTCTCTACTCTCCATTTCAATAACAGAAGCAGTGAGACAGAGAGAGAGAGGGAGTGAGACAGACAGAGAGGGATGGAGGGGCTCTGGGGACCCGGGTGCGTTTACGTTTGCTGCCATTGAAGTTGTCCGACGCCTGGCTTTGGTTGCTGCTTAATGGTGCTTAATCACGGAGCTCCTAAAATAGGCCATTATATCAGCATGGAGCTCTAGCGGTCCACCGAGCCCTCGGGGCCCCAACAACAGAGCTTTTGTTAATAAGCTGCCATTAATCAGATCCATTACGGAAGTCATTGGTCCAGCAGGCGGCACCGTGGTTGATAAATACCTCAAGAATAAAAAACAATTTACTCACCTAGTCTAAACCATAGATGATGTGTGTGTGTGTGTGTGTGTGTGTGTGTGTGTGTGTGTGTGTGTGTGTGTGTGTGTGTGTGTGTGTGTGTGTGTGTGTGTGTGTGTGTGTGCGCTAACACAGGGGCTGGGTGGGACAGGAACCACGCAGGCTGACTAAAGAGACCCAGAGGACTGGTAGCAGAGCAGTTGTGGTGCATATTGCTCAGAGAGCTGAAGATAGAGATTAATACCACGTCCTGATCATTATAGAGCTGAAAAAGCAAATATCTGGTAACCTCGTTGCCTGGGAATATTAAGAGTCTTCGCGGAGGTAAGAAGGTCGATGCGACGGCGAGCGCAGGATCCAAGCTTCCTGTGATGGACGCCCATCAGCCGCTCCCTGTCATCACAAAGGCTCCTCTGGGGGAAAACACTGTCCACCCTAATGGGGGTTAATCAAATATCTGGCAACTCTGCTCTCACTAATAGCCGTCAAGATTCTGCGCAATTGCTTTTGCACCATCAGTCATTGGTCATTACTTTTCAGTATGTGAAATTAACTGGCCACTAACGCGGCCATAAAGTTGACAGACTATGAAAGCAGCTATTTGAAGTGCATGTTAACCGCAGTTTTAGGTGTACTTGTTGTACTTGTTGTATTAGTATTGAAGTATAGCTGTTTCTCTTGACTCCCACCGTGTTGCTGCAGGTCTCTTTTATTTTCACAAACATTTTCCCAATTCCTTTGTTGTGTGCAGCTTTTTACACTGTTTGTCAATCAAGTGCATCATCATATGCACTTCTGCTCAACTCTCTCCTCTCATTACTGCCACTCTTTTTAATCAGTTCTGTCTTTCCCATCAATCTCTCCTGCCCCTTCTTTTTCTGTCTCCCCCCTCCTCCCCCCTCTCCCTCTCCACCCTATCTGTCTCTCTCCAGTCAGCCAGAGACAGACACAGGGCTCTTGATAGCAGATAAAGCCTCTAATTTCATTAATTATGAACCAATATGTTACTCCCTGTGTGTGTGTGTGTGTGTGTGTGTGTGTGTGTGTGTGTGTGTGTGTGTGTGTGTGTGTGTGTGTGTGTGTGTGTGTGTGTGTGTGTGTGTGTGTGTCTGGAGCGGTGGGGGGATTTGGGGGTCCCCTGAACTGGCATCTGGTCCACTCTGCCTTCCAGGGAACAAGGGAAAAGACGGGGGGAGAGAGAGAGGAGGATAGAGGGATGAAGGACAAACGTGAGAGGAAGTAGAGTTGGAAGGATGAAGGCAATTTGGGACAGGAGGTAAAATACCAATGCTGCAGGGAAGAAGCACTGGTATTGGTATTGGTATTGGTATTGGTATTGGTATTGGTATTGGTATTGGTATCTTAAGAATGAATGAGATGAATGATGGGGGCCGTAGGATGTGATCAAGTCAGTAGGGGGTTAAAAGTGACCTGATATCGGACTCGTTGGCAGCAGGCGAGCAGATTTATCTCGGAGGTGATTTTTTGAAGATCTGATACTGAAGATCAGATTTGTGCATCTCCTGTGGCCGTGTTACTTTTTCCTGCCCTCCCTCTCCATCTCTTCACACTTCTCTTCACGCTTGTCTGCACATTGTTCCCACCGTAATGCTTTAGCACTTCTACGCCTGATTTAGATTGAGATGATTTAGTGTGCAAAACACTTTTATATACATCTGTGATCACAGATGTCTAATAAAGACATTGTTAACATTTTATTTTGTTTGAGTGGTTAAAGTTCATTGTGGTTAAAGCAATTTCATAAATAAGGCAATTTCAGACCAACTCCAGTAAACGCGTCACAACTGAACTTGGTCCTGATTGGCTCCTACCTGTCGGAAGATCTGTCTTCCAAGACTTTGAGCTTCACTTGCTTTGTTTCCAAGTGAATGTGGTGATGGGAGACAGTGTACAGCTACAAATCACTGCACAGTGCACAGACACATGGCTGTTTGCCTGAAAATATTTTGTGTGATTTCCAAAAACATTTGACACTTTACAAATCTAGACAAACTGTCAGAATCGAATTCTGGACAATGTGCATGAAGTAAATGTTACACAGCACATCTTTAATGTTAATGCCAATTTGGACTGGATATGAGATTTCTGTAATCAGCCTTCAAAATGACAGAGATGTCTACTCATGTCCATTCATGTGCTGTCATCACACCACAAACCTACCATGAATCACACGCAACTTCCACAATTGATGTTGACCACAATTGAGAAAGTCACAACTGGACCACAGTTGAGACTTTGGGTCTGATCTTGATATTTTGATTGTTTGCAGAAAAATGAAATTCCTAAAATTCCTAAAAAACCTAACAGGGCTGAATAGAGCTTTAGCTGCACACCACACCATTTAAAATGACATACCAATTAGCTTTAGAGCTGCTGCAAATTCTCATTTATTCACTTTTGAGATAATAGTGGCCTGCTATCACTCAACATAGTGGAAGTTAAAGTGGATGTATGATTTTGGTGTCTCTTTAACGGGCTAGTTGACTGACAGGCCAATCTCCCTAAAACTTGGTGTATTTCCGTAAAGCAAGTGCTGTGAACAGAGCCCTCCAAAAAGCTGATTTGATGGTGAAGTCACTGATCGTAGTGTCCACTTGTGCAGATCAATAAAACCAGAACCATCCACAGTCCTGACAAACCAACAACACATTTCTCAAATGCATTTTTTCCCACACAAACTAAACCACAACTAACATTGGCCCTATAACCATCCTTATCACAACTGCCCACATGCACGCAACTTGCAGGTTCACTATAGCGACCTAAGCACACTGTGGTACTGTGTGATAACCTTGCCGGTGAGGCTCTGTGTTGGTGAACATGTTCGTGTCCATGCCCATGCTTGTGTGTCCCTAACAGGTGTGTCCCTCACGCTAGACTGCCTCTTTCTTTCTCTCTTTCACTCATGGGCGCGCACACACACACACACAAACACACACAGACGCCTAATCAGTCGCGCTTCACGTCCAAGCGATGGCACAGTGTGAGCTGGATAAATAGCTGAGGCTCATGTGTCTCTGGTATTAATAGTAATTGTGTGTGTAAACTGTTTTACACCAGCCCACTCTCTACAACAGCTGCCCTGCAAATCACCACAGACTGTGGCAGCTGATGACTTTTGTGCATGCGTGTGTGTGTGTGTGTGTGTGTGTGTGTGTGTGTGTGGTGCTTGTGTGTATGTGTGTCTGTGTGTGTGTGTGTGACAGAGAAAGAGAGAGAGAGAAAGGCAGCATCCGTACATCCATACATTCACACACGTGTATGGACGCGTGTGTGAGTCTGTTTCATCTGGACCCTTGAAAAGGTGACTAAGTGCATTTTTCAGAAGATTATTGACCATCGGTTGATAAATGCAGGTTTAATAGTCCAGATATTGGCAGGGAGCGACAGTGTGACTTATATGCTCAGGACAGGTTGTTAAATTGTACTCATAAGCCAGCAGTTAAATGTTGGTTAATGATGCGCCCAGAGACACAGAGAGACAGACAGCAGACCAACCTTTGGACTACATAGAGTGCCCTCAGGATAATCCCTAGTCATAAATATCATTCTGCACGTACACACATCCATGCACTAACATAAACTTAAGGAAAAGCATGCACGCACACTCACACACACACACACGCACACATACACACATGCACAAAAGGTTTTCTCAGTGATAGTTCTAGTCTACTGTGGAGAGGCCCTGTGGTCCACCAGGGTCAATGGTGGTTGTCACAGTTGCTACATACAAACGCACACACACACACACACACACACACACACATACATACACCCACACACACATAGCACCACCTACACCACGCTAGCCACAGACGCCTAGCCATGCCTCATGATTAGCATTGCCTGGTCCATTCTTTTGTTTATATGCTTTGTTTGTTTGCCACTGTGCAGAAATATTTCAGTGGAATCTAGCGTGATTGCACCATAAGTTAGCGACACCCATCTATTACAGCAAAGAAGAGCCTTGTATTTAGACTGCCTCAGCGGTAGCTATATTTATCAACGCATGCCTGGCCGGGGCCAGTCGAAGGCCTAGTAACTGAACTTTACTGCTGTGAGTCGTAGCCTCACACACACATTCCACCAGTGACCATAATACACAGCTAAAACTGGCCTGAAGATGAACACACCAATCCACAAATCTGTGTGTGTGTGTGTGTGTGTGTGTGTGTGTGTGTGTGTGTGTGTGTGTGTGTGTGTGTGTGTGTGTTAGCAGAAAAATTATGGTTACCAAACAAAGCTACTATTGTGTGTAAATTAATGTAGGGAACTTTCACAAGTTGTCAAAGTGATATTTGAAGGTTTTGGTTGATGAAGAGCGTCTGTGTTACTGTGTGGCTCCCGTGCCCTGCCCAGCATCACCTCACACAACCCAGCACACTCTTGTTTACCATGTTAGCAGGCGCTGATTCCCTAAATAATGCAAAGGCACCTTGATAAGACAGCGTGAGAGGGAATATGTGTGTGTGTGTGTGTGTGTGTGTGTGTGTGTGTGTGTGTGTGTGTGTGTGTGTGTGTGTGTGTGTGTGTGTGTGTGTGTGTGTGTGTGTGTGTGGCAGACTGAAGACAACAAAATGAGCGAAGACACAGAAAAATGAGAAACTCAAGAGGGAGAGGAGAGGTGAATCAAGCAAATCATCACTTGGACTTAAAAACGCACTTGTTCCGTGCGGTCATGAATAATTTGGCACCACAACACTAATTTTGCATTAGACTAACGACGATTCGGCAGCTCAGGAATATTCATACACTCGTGGGGATTTTTCTATGCGCCGCACTGTTTTTTTTTTCCCATTTACTAATGCTTTTCTGGCTCAGAGAGAGGCTCGGTGAATATAGGTCATATACGCAGTGGGCCTCGCTGGTGGCACTACGGCTGGCGCTGCCTGAGTCTCCAGGCGACAGCACCAGTACCGAGGGAGTCCCCTCTGCAGTGGCTTGGCTCCCACACACACACACACACACACACACACACACACACACAGAGAGAGACTAGCACACCACGTTGCTATTAATACAGCCACAGCCGTTTTAATATTTAATTGCGTTGATGGACTGCATCTGTGCTGCTCCGTGATGCAAACATTATTATACATACTAAGTGGCTTAATTGTAATTAGAGCTGAAAATTTAATTAAACTCAACAATAAAGGAGATCACAGCAGTTTTTTTCCTGAGCAGACCTTTTTCCCCCTCAGTGCATTTTAACTCGTTCCGTGCTGCAGTCGTCTGCGTGGCCTCGGCTGGGTCGGGGCTGGATGCATCACAGGCTCCAGTTATGTGAGACTCATTTTTTTTATCTGCTGTGTTTTAAAAATCTTGTTCACTTTAATTAGGATCTGATGTGTGAACTATTCAGCAGCGGTGTGTCCGTGTGACCTCTCGCTGACACTTGTCATTTCAATCCCAGCTGCGGCTCAAAGTGACCAAAACACGTAAAGAGACATCTTGAAGCGTTTTTACAAGTCAAGAATTAAAGCTTGAACTTGGAGAATCACTTGCGAATCCCGGTTGTTTTTCTGCTTTGTGCCAGAACAGAATGAGAAGCACGCCGAGGTTATTGTCAGACGGCTGATCATTCAAAATCTAGGGCACAGATGAACACTCTCAATTATTCTACTCATGCACAATACAGTCACACAGGCTG
>JAXDDW010000112.1:1100000-1102500 GCA_034670385.1 Hoplostethus mediterraneus | reverse complement strand
GAGAGACGAGCATGTCAATAACGCCAATGACTGAGTGGGCAGATTCAAAAGGAATGGTGGAGCCGCCGACGCCGGTATTAATGTCTGTATGTATATTTTACAAAGAGATTTAACAGAGTAAATAAGTGGCCCAGAATCTGTATGAATTAATGACAAGCGTCAATGATCAAAACTCAAATTCAAAGGGAATGAATTAATCACTATTATTTAATTCATATTCATTCAAAATGTAGAAAACCGATAGAAGATCATGAATGTCTATCAGTAGTTGTAAGAGTTTTCTGATTGAGAGTGACTCGTGAGACTAGAGCGACTTGTGAGACTAGAGCGACTCGTGAGACTAGAGCGACTCGTGAGACTAGAGCGACTCGTGAGACTAGAGTGACTCGTGAGACTAGAGTGACTCGTGAGACTAGAGCGACGGGTGGACGGATGGATGGACTGAAATCAATGCAGTTGCTATAAGGAGGAGTACATAACATATCCAAACATAACTGACCTGACTTTACATGATATTAAACATTACTGCAGACTGATCAAAGGAAGAGGAGGAACATATACCTTCCCTTACTTTGACACCACAATTATTCACTCACTCAGTTATTCTGTCAGTCATGCAGACAGGCTGGCAGACCACTGGTCATGTCCACCAGCTTGTTTAAGACCTCTTGGACAGTCAAGATACATAGAAAAAGACACTATGATGAGTAATGGTTTGTAGGCGATGAAGAGAATGGCTTAGTATGCATGTGTCTCTTTGTGCATGTGTGTGTGTGTGTGTGTGTGTGTGTGTGTGTGTGTGTGTGTGTGTGTGTGTGTGTGTGTGTGTGTTCATGTGCAGCGGTGATGGTTTACTTCAGCCTCTGCCTGGGTGTGAGCAGATGCCAAGCAGCGCTGTGGTTAGCCAGAACACAAACCATCTCTCTCTCTCTCTCTCTCTCTCTCTCTCTCTCTCTCTCTCTCTCTCTCTCTCTCTCTCTCTCTCTCTCTCTCTCTCTCTCTCTGTTGTTGTCCAGTGTGTCTATGGTCCGTGGGCAGTGACAGGCCAGGAAGGGCCCCAGGTTGGCCCAGATTGGAGGCGCCTCTCTGGGTCAGCTCTGGTTCCTGCCCTCCTCATCCTGACCACAGCCTCCAGCCCTGCCCAGCCCAGCCTGCCTTCAGCCATAGGACGCTGTGACCAGACCCGTCAGGCTCCAGCCCGCTGGTGCATCAAGGTAACAGCCACCAGGAGCCACAGGGCTTGTGTGAGGTGCTGGGAGGGAGATGGAGGGAGTAGAGGGGTGGAAAAGAAGATGTTTGGGGGTTTCTGTTTTTTAAATGGAGAACTGGAAGTTTTCTATTGATTTTGCAGACAAGTTAAGGCAGTGAAATGTGAGGATTGCAGGAGTCAGGATTACATACAGCACATAGACATTTTTTAACATTTATATATCCAGGAAAAGTTGACCGAGCACCAGTGTGTTACTGAGCAGCTCCAGTGGAACAGTTAGGTGTTAGGAGCCTTGCTCAGGGGCACCTCGGCAATCGTTGTTGAGGGAGGAGAAAGCGTTACTCCTGCACTTTCTCTTACATTTCCCCAGCCGGTCCAGAGATTTCAACCGACAACCTTTCGGTTCACAAGTCCACGACCCACGACGTCATCGACAAACATGATTGCATCCTTGAAGCACAAGTCCCAAGTCATTTTTGCTGATATCCCATGGGAACCGTTGCCAACACCAGCAATTATTACCAAATGCATCAAATACCAGAAATCATTTGAAGCCCCAAAAAAAGATCAGGAATGTTACTTAAAGTTTGGCATGCCAAGCAGGCCACCGAGACGCACTCACACACTCACGCACTCACGCACTCACGCACTCACGCACTCACGCACTCACGCACTCACGCACTCACGCACTCACGCACTCACGCACTCACGCTCACTCCTCAGCACATAAATTCCTGCAGGACACATATTTTAACACACACTGGTTATCATAAAACATTTGGCTGAGCAGAGTGGCTGTCCTATACTTAGCAAGGTAATGACTGGTGCCGTTTTACATGGACATGTATTCTGATTAGACTGTCATTTGGAGGGATGTCTGTGGCGACCGCAAGGCCACCAGATACAGTTCAGTGGAAAACAACAGAAAAACAGAAAAACATGCATAGATGCAGATTCACACACACACACACACATAAAGACACGCATGTGCAAACGTGTGTATATGTATATGTATATGTGTATATGTATATGTATATGTGTGTGTATGTGAACACGCACCCTTACAAAACACACGTGTATGTACACTCAAACACACACACACACACACACACACACACACACACACACACACACACACACAGGTGTCCATCAGTCACATTTCTTTCAGATCTGGAACCATATAAACAATCCTGTTGAGAGATCTTTCACAGTAACCTCTCTCTCTTCTCATATCACACACACACACACACACACACACACACACACTGTTTGGTGGGCAGGTTGCCGGTT
>JAXDDW010000112.1:1092500-1097500 GCA_034670385.1 Hoplostethus mediterraneus | reverse complement strand
AGCCTAAACACTGGCCGCTATAGTTACACTCACACACACACACATCAGCAGCACTTAGACTCCACACACACAGACAGAGTCAAGGAGGGAGGGGGGGGAGGAGAGGGGGGGGTTAACGGTGAAAGAGAGAGGGAAAGAGAGATGTAAAGACATAAGGAGTGAGAGAAAAGGGAGAGAAAGACGGGGCCAGGCTGGGCGGGCCACCCTTATTTACCAATAAAGAACCCTGATGAGAAGATAAACACACAGGAGACAGACTGGGGAGAGGGAGGGAGGGAGGAGAGAGGGAGGAGAGGGGGGGGAGAGAGGGAGGTGGGGAGGAGAGAGGGTATGAGCTTTCATCCTCGACTTTGTGCAAAGCATTAGATACTCAGTAGAGGTGATAAGGTGTGCAGGAGGTCAGAGGAGGAGACCGGTGGTTCGGGGAGTTTGTCCCGTTGGTCAACTCACCCGCTAAGTGATGAGAACGTAGACACCAAAATCATCCACGTGTCCCCGGTAGATCGTCCCATGCTAGCATTAGCATAAGTCGACGGATGTTTCAGTCGTGAAAAGTTGTTAGTGTTTTTTATTTTATGTTATAAATATCACTAAGACAATATAGTTGATGTATGTGGGGAAATATTTTAGGTGAACAACCACGTCTTCATTTGCTGTGATGTTTAGCTGCACACACACATTCTGCTAACGCCACCACCTTAACTTAAAGGGAAAAAGGGAAAGGAGTCCCTGGTCAAAACAGCATGTTATTTTTGTATCATGTTTACTTTTGTCTTGTTTTTTCACTTTTGAGATAATGCTAGTGTCACATTGTCACTTAACTTAGTGTGTGGTCATATTTAATCACAGAGCACCAGAGTGAACCATCTGTGGGAGAGACGTGGATGGTTTGGTGTCTGTTCTCTCACAGGTACTTTAAGTCTGCCCTTTTACTTCTACTGAAAAGTTTTATTTTAGACACAACTAGTGTCTATTCATTTGAAATAAAACATCACTATGCACATAATTAATAATTATGTAGTGTTGTGATTAGAAAGGGACCGTCCCCAAGCCTCAGCTTAAAGGGTAATTCCGGGATTTTTCAACCTGGCTTCTATGTCCACAAAATCGCTTTTCATACCTTTAAGTAGATCCCAAAAGTTTCTGAGTTTCTCCGGTCCATCGGCTCAACCGGCGGCTCGATGGCGGCAACGTAATCCGTAAAGGCATACTCGGCCGGTCAAAGTACGTCCACTAGAAGTGCTTGTTTTTGTCACAGACGGGCTCAGATTGTTATTCGTGTTATTATCCAAATGTCTGACAACATTATGGAAAGGGTCGCTACAGAAACAGCTCGGAAAACGACGGTGAAAAGGATACGAAGATAGTTTATGGAAGCGAGAGGGTGAACCAGCTGCTGCAAGTTCTAGCAGTTCCTCTAGTAAACTCAAAACTCTTCTCTCTGACTCAGGTATCAACCGTATTGACATATCAGACATTTGGATAATAACATGAATAACAATCTGAGCCCGTCCGTGATAAAAACAAGCACTTCTAGTGGACGTACTTTGACCGGCCGAGTATGCCTTTACGGATTACGTTGCCGCCATAGAGCCGCCGTTACACGACTGCCGGTTGAGCCGATGGACCGGAGAAACTCAGAAACTTTTGGGATCTACTTAAAGGTATGAAAAGAGATTTTGTGGACATAGAGGCCAGGTTGAAAAATCCCAGAATTAGCCTTTAATAATGACCCATTAAGTCATAATGATTTTTGTTCCCAAAGTAATTGAATACATGAGTACTATTATTTTACACGTCACAAGCGATTCTTTGAGCAACATTTAACTTGTGTAAGAGTATGTATGAGTATGTGTCATTACTCCTTCCATATGGATATATGTGCTCTCGTGCTATCTCTCTCTCTCTCTCTCTCTCTCTCTCTCTCTCTCTCTCTCTCTCTCTCTCTCTCTCTCTCTCTCTCTCTCTCTCTCTCTCTCTCTCTCTCTCTCTCTCTCTCTCTCTCTGTGTATGAGAGAGAATGCATATGAGTACACGCAGCACAGCATGTCTGTGTGTGTGGTTTTGGTTGTTCAGGCGGTGTCAGAAGTCATCAGGGTGAAGCTGAGCCGCGACCCCGTGACCCCCATCAGAGATCAGACGTGAGGCACTTAGCGGTTGCCCCCCACCCCCACCCTCCCTTCCCGTCCTCCACCATCCATGCAGACAGCCTTCTCTGATTCCACCGCTGCTGCTAATAAAGGCAGTAGGAGACTAATTCAAGTCAACAGGCGGAGGGGAGTCCTGGGGAGGAGAAGAAAAGTTAAAGGCTGTCCTGTCAAACAGCTCGCTGCTCTGTCTTCTTTAAACAATGGATAATAAGCTGAAAGTTAAATGGGAAATTCATGTCAACATGACAAATGTCAAATCGATGCCACCGCACGTGGAGAATTGTTGCTTTGTTTTGTGATTTTGGTTTTTTGAATTCTCATCAAGCGCAACATCAAGTGTTCGTTTGTTCTCTTTGTAATGTTAAAGGAGCATTAAGTAATCTATGACATGTATTGACCTTTATGGGGGACCAAGGTACTGCAGCAACATCCACCGGTCTCAGCTTACGGTGGCCTGTAATTTACATAAATAATAAAATGACAATTTGACAAGGAGGAGAGGGTAAGCTAAATAAAGTCCTTCTTCTTAGCTAGCTGATTAGAGCAGAAACGTCCAGTGAAGAGGTAATACATCAGCACAGTACTACGGCTTTGTCATTTGCTTTTTTGACTTGAGGACGAAATGTCTTGTGACAGCGCTCGCTCACTCATCGCACCAGCAGTGGAATATGTAAGTATGTGGTGGGGGGATTTTGTTCAAAAGTACAGGCCAGGAAGAGTACTCTGAAAGCCACAGACCTCAGCTTTAAGTAATCGGTGAGTCATTGGTATTGATCAACGACCCTATCAAACCCACACAGACAGATTATGGTAATGTTATGCTATGGGAGAGTAAAACTCTTACTTACAGTATTGCACCTTTAACATCAACACTTTTTGGAGGGCAGCGACACTCTGATTTGTCTTTACTGCTTCTATTATTCTATTATATTCTATTATTCTATTATTATACTTTATTAAGTAACAGGAACTTTTTCCATGAAGTGAAATCGAAAATGCCAGTAGAGATAAAAAATGAACAAAGGCAGAACAAAGAGAAACAACAGCCAGACGAGCGATAATCACATCGTGCGGTATCGTTAGGATAAGCCCATTTACTGTAGAAAATCCCTGTCTCTTTCCCGGACGTTGTTGTCTAGAACCATTAATTGCTGGTGCTGTGTGGGACTGTGGGAGCTGTTGCTCATTTCCCTCCATTGGAATGCCTGGTTCATTAAATCGACTGAGCAGGCCGGTTTTGAGGAGAAAAAGATGATAGTTTCTCAGGGTAATAACAGGCCTCAGGATAAGCTATGTTTAAGAGGCTACCGCAATGGCTACCCTGTCCTCCACCACAGCACTCCCATGACCCTGGCTGGTAGGGACTGCACTGGCCAGACACAATTAGTGGTCACAGATACCTAGGTGTGTGTGTGTTTGTGTGTGTGCGAGTGTGTGGGTGGGTGTGTGCTTGCATGCTTGCACGGATGGGTGTGTATACATGTGGGTGTCTGTGTGTGTGTGTGTGTGTGTGTGTGTGTGTGCACATACACCCGTACATGCATGGGTGCATGTATGTGTGTGTGTATATTTGTGTGTCTTCTTAGCCCATAAAACCCACATTCCACAGTCAGTATCAGTGTCAGTGGGTGTGTGCAGCCTGTCTGTTGTCGACTACAGTGTCTACTGTCAACGTGTCCCTAAATAACGCCCAAACAATCTATCTGCCTCCCAGATGAACCTAAAGCACTGCAGCATGTTGTGGTTTAATTCATTTGATTTGATTTGATTTGATTTGATTTGATTTGATTTGATTTGATTTGATTTGATTTGATTTGATTTTTTGGCAAGATTTTACCACTTTGAGAATTGTGTTATAATCCCTTATATTAAGCTAAAGGTGATTTTAAGTGATTTTAAGTTTCGGGGCATGCTTTGCGTAACAATAACCTCTAGAACATAAGACACGTAGCACTTTCTTCAACTTGCAATAATATTAAGGATAAAGAACACGAGAAAAGGCTTCTAACTTTTCATGTGCGAGCTCCTGTGATTGCTTGTGCAGACTTGTATAGACATAGTTACCTATAAAAACCTCCTCATCTACTCTTCTCCATTTTGCTTTGTCCTTCGCTTCTTCTTTTCACCATCATCTTTAGCAATCTGAGTGTCTTTCATCATTGTTCTCTTTGTTCCATCCTCTCACATTCCACAAAGGAAATGTGCATAATTTTATAACACAAAACGCAAGACAAGAAATGGAGCTAAGTGTATGTGATGGGAGACAGATCTGGCCAATCCCACCTCAAGAGAACCTCAAACCTTCCTGCCTATCAAAGGAACAATGTGTGTGTGTGTGTGTGTGTGTGTGTGTGTGTGTGTGTGTGTGTGTGTGTGTGTGTGTGTGTGTGTGTGTGTGTGTGTGTGTGTGGTGTGTGTGTGTGTGTGTGTGTGTACGGCCTGTTCTCATATCAAATTTGTAGTTTTAGTTCCAAAAGTTAATGCACTGTAATTTCATATGATCAAGTGAAACAGTAGCTGTAGCTCACACGACGGAAACAGGCAGTAATTTGACATTGAAATATCTTAGAGGTCGGGGTGCTGGATGGGCGTATGCACTTGCCTTCAACTCTGATGACCTCGGTTTGAGCTCTGACTCATGCAAAGACGTTTTCTGCGGTGAATGATAATTTCACCTTCAGTGAATTTTGGTGCTTGTTTACCAAAACCAAAACCTTAGCCAAGCCTTTACCAAATTGTTTTAGTTGCTTAAATCTAACTCAACACTTTCTCATAGAAATACATGTCTGTTGTGCTACTGTCTATTGCCAGTTGATACCATATTGATTCAATAGACCCAGTTCATGAAAG
>JAXDDW010000112.1:1075000-1087500 GCA_034670385.1 Hoplostethus mediterraneus | reverse complement strand
GTGGGTTGGGGGGGGGGGGGGCAGATACAGTGTGATTTAGCTGCCCTTCATCTCAAATAAGAGACATTCAATCATAGGATTGGTAGACATCTATGAACTTATGTCCTGTTCCAGCCAGTCAATGCTTTAATTAGGTGATGTGGACTGTGTGCTGCCCTGTTCCATCGGTTGGAGTGATGCGGTACAAACCAACCAACAGGGAATGTCTCCATCTAGAGGCTGCAAGACTTTAACCATGTTCACACCATGCAAGCCAGTGGAGATGATCTTCCCTTCACCAGCTTGGATTCAACTGCCCAGAAAAAAAAAGGTAAAAATGCTATTTGACAGTGTGCACTATGGACCCTTAGGCAATGATTCATAGACAATGATATAAACTTCAAACTTGGCACCTCCACTTACCCAGTAGATTACATATATTTAAGGAACAGGTGAGTGTGGGACATTTGTCGTTGAGGGACTGGATGTGAGTTCAACTGAACCAATCCTTTTTCATCCACAAATCTGCATATCACTTTTGTCAGGTGAAACAGATTATATGTCTTGGGCGTTACAAAACGCACTCAGGGCATGACTGTAAATGTAAATGATGAGATTTAAAATGTAATGTAATTATATAGAATGTAGAGTGTTTTACTACCAGTACCATGCCAAAACAAGAAACAAGAGAGAAGGAAACACATAACATATTCTATACTCTGCTATCTACATATACACCGATCAGCCATAGCATTAAAACCACCTGCCAAAACAGCTCTGACCCGTCGAGGCCTGGACTCCACCAGACCTCTGAAGGTGTCCTGCGGTATCTGGCACCAAGACGTTAGCAGCAGATCCTTTCAGTCCTGTACGTTGCGAGGTGGGGCCTCCATGGATCGGACTTGTTTTTCCAGCACATCCCACAGATGTCCCACAATCGGATTGACATCTGGGGAATTTGGAGGCCAAGTCAACACCTTGAACTCTTTGTCATGTTCCTCAAACCATTCCTGAACCATTTGCAGTGTGGCAGGACGTATCATCCTGCTGAAGGAGGCCACAGCCATCAGGGAATACCGTTGCCATGAAGGGGTGCCATGAATGTTGAGGTAGGTGGTACGTGTCAAAGTAACATCCACATGAACGCAGGACCCAAGGTTTCCCAGCAGAACATTGCCCAGAGCATCACACTGCCTCTGCCGGTTTGCCTTCTTCCCATAATGCATCCTGGTGCCATCTCTTCCCCAGGTAAACGACGCACACCCATCCGGCCGTCCACATGATGTAAAAGAAAACGTGATTCAGCAGACCAGGCCACCTTCTTCCATTGCTCCAGTTCTGACGCTCATGTGAGCATTGTAGGTGCTTTCGGCGGTGGACGGGTCAGCATGGGCAGTCTGACCGGTCTGCAGCTACGCAGCCCCATACACAGCAAGCTGAGATGCGCTGTGTGTTCTGACACCTTTCTATCATAGCCAGCATTAACTTTTTCAGTAATTGTTTTCAATTTTTTCAGCAATTTGTGCTACAGTAGCTCTTCTGTGGGATCGGACCGGACGGGCTAGCCTCTGCTCCCCATGAGCATCAATGAGCCTTGGGCGCCCATGACCCTGTCCTTCCTTGGACCACTTTTGGTATGTACTAACCACTGCATACCAGGAACACCCCACAAGACCTGCCGAGATGCTCTGACCCAGTCGTCTAGCCATCACAATTTGGCCCTTGTCAAAGTCGCTCAGATCCTTACGCTTGCCCATTTTTCCTGCTTCCAACACATCAACTTCAAGAACTGACTGTTCACTTGCTTCCCAGTACATCCCACCCCCTGACAGGTGTCATCGTAACGAGATAATCAATGTTATTCACTTCACCTGTCTGTGGTTTTAATGCTGTGGCTGATCTGTGTAAGATATATCAGAGTACCCATTCTGCTACAAATGATCAAGGTTGACCCTACAGAAAATAGCTTGATATTTGGCTCCACCTACTGGTTATTATAGTGAACTCCATCTACATGAACAAACTCCAATTTTATCATTGCAGTGACCATTCAACTTATAACGTTTCACTGTTAGTGCAAAAATGAAAGGATGTAGAGGATGACAACTCCATAACAATTTTCTTAATTCAACATGCAGTAAAATTAGGGACTAGAAGTAGCTGATATTAAAAAGATGCTGAAGAAAATGTGCCACCTGCCAGCATCTTGAAAGAGAGCAGGCAGAGAGTCAGGTAAAGAGGAGGCAACAAGGGTTTTGGTCAGTAAAAGATAGCTTTATTTAGTCTGGGATACATAGTCTTGTTACATTTGATTATTTGTCAGATAGAAAACACACTAGCTTTTCAAAATAAAAGCGAGGTTCATTTAATTAATAATATTCCTTTATGGTTTTAAAACACACTTCAATAAATACTTATCTTTTTAATTTTTTTCTAATTTACAAAGACATACAGTGACAGTGAGAACAGTCAAAGGAACAACACTGGATTGTGAAAGGTCAGAGGTGTAGACACAGGCCAACACAGACATTGCAGAGGCCCAGGGTCATATAGCACCTCAAATACCTTCAAATACTTTATAAGTGTTTTATAGACCCTCCCCGACAGCACTACTGACAGGCAAAAAAACAACTCTTTAAGTATTTGAGTGAATTTGGAATACTATTTGACCACAAGTCTGTAAAGATAGGTAGCGTCACACACTTAAGAGCACAGAGACAGCTAGCTCTAGGTTAAGACACATGGGTTAAAGAGATACTATGCACCCCAATTCAACACTCTGCTCTTTAGCACGTACCGGTCTACCACTCCCATCAGGGAATCTCAAAGCAAAACCAAAATAAGAGACATGGCTTTAAGTAAACCTGTTCCAATTTAAAGGACATAGAGAAGTAGACCACACTCCAGGAACCTGCAGGGTACAGTACTGGGTTACATGTGAGATAAGTGAGATATACCATAGGAAAGCACTGTGGTGGTTGACCAGTGTCTTTCAATAATGCACAATGAACATGTCATCAGGTAAATTGGATGGTGCTCTGGAAAAGCAAGTGTCATATAAAATGGTGAAGAGTATGAAAGGTACAGAGAGGCAAAGGCATCGTACCTAAAACTGTAGACTTTTATGTTATATATCTTCCATCTACAAATTTGGGGCTCAGGTGTTGTATGGTGCTGACATGCTGTGGGTGTCAGCTTCACTGAAATAACAAGCTGCCACAATGTTCTGTTACTGCATCTCACCTTTGTTTTATGGAGCAGAACAGTCATAGGTCGTTTTGTTCGATGTGCACCTAATGGATTAAAGCTGAGAACGAGGTCTAACTTAACTTACTGAAACCTGACTCTGCTACAGCTTCAGCTACAGTCTCACCTTCACCTGCACAGGTAAACCCTGTGACCTCCACCTGCCCCGGATCTCCTCAGGTAAATCCCGTCACCCTCACGCTCCCTGACCCACTTGTATTGCCCATGTCAGCGGTCATGTAAACCGGAAAACAGAAAGCTTATACTGTGGTTTATTTTACTGAAGCTAATGCATCAATAATGCAGAGAGATCCTCTCCGCAGGTAAGTGGATCTCTGAGAGGATGCCTCCAATGGTGTCTCAGTAGCTGTAGAGTACTTGACCAAGCCTCTCTACTTCAATGAAACCCATCCAAGTAGCTGCAGAGGCTGCCGTCTGCTTCAGTGTATTTGAAAGGAAATATGGCTAATGGTTTGGCAATGACTACATACCCATGAATTTGCAAGTCAAGAGTAGGAGAACTAGTTTGGAGCAGCAAGAGGTTATGGTCAGGACAGGAGTTGGAGCACTATGGTATTACCACATACCCACACATACACACACATACCCACACATACACACAAAAGTACACACAAACGTACACACACCCCAAGGCCTCCACTGAGTCAGGTTGTTATTAATAGACCAAAACAGCAGGTGCTGTCACTCTGTCTGTCTCTCACAGCCAATTATGAAGCCCTGCAGGTGTCTCCTCGCACACCTACACACACACACACACACACACACACACACATCACATTCACCCCCATGTCAGTCCCCCACACACACACACACACACACACACACGTAAGCCTACACAGACACACGCACGTACATGGAAATGTTATCAGGGCAAATGCAGGTCAACCTCCTCCTGAGGCCATGACTCACAGAAGAGCCACGCCAGGAGAAGAAGGGATGAGAGGAAAAATGGAGATGGAGAATAAGGGAAGGGAAGGAACGTGGACGGGTTAAGAAAGGAGGCGGCGGCATGGAAGAGGTTAGTGGAGCTACGAAGGGAAAGGAAGGTGCAGCACAACGAAAGGCAACAGAGTGGTGTACATCAATAGAGGATGTCAAACACGGGATGAGACAGCACATACAGTAGTATCGCACAAGCACCTCAGCTACGGCAAATACTACCGACGCCACATTACAACGGGTCAACATTCCTAACTGCGTTTGTGTCGAGCTTGTTTACTGCCATTGACTGGGTTGATTGGCAGGTGAGTAAATTGAGACAATGTGTACCTGTGATCCTCATCTCTCAGCCCCCTCCACCTCCACCTCCACCTCCACCTCCACCTCCATCGCCAGGGGAGGGTACCACACATTCGTAAAGTCTTGTATCTCCCCTCCTGGTTGTGTGTACTTTGTTCAAGAGCTGCAAATGCTTTGTAACATATAGGAGGAAATCAATTTGTTCGAATGGATTCTTTAGGTGTACTTGATTTGATGAACTTGATGAACCTTATCAAATACACCGAGCTTAGGTGGTGTTTTCTGAACGACGTATTCATGGAGGTATTTCTAATCCGGTTAGTATAGCAGAGCGTGTTGTTCGGGATCAGTCTTCCAGTGGTCGGTTCAAAGGCAGAAAAAACACACATGAGTACAAGATACAAGTACAAAAGCTGAGTTAAAGGAACTAGTATCAACTGCTTCCCCCTGTTCCCGAGAAAAACACACATTTACAACGGAGCCCAAAGGCCTAGAAGAACACCATCACTGACAGGAAAGCGTGAGCCGTGGCGAGTAGCACGCGCTGGACGCCATTTTTTAAATCTACATCAGTGTCACTGAGTTATAACGTGAGGTCCTTCCTGGTGCATTCGTTCAGTCACTACACATTCAGTTAAACGGTCCTCCTCCTAATGTAACAATATTCTCAGTATTGCTAAATCAAAAATAGTGTACTTGGTCAATCATTAACATTTAAGGAACTTGACCCCCCTACACACAAATACACACACACACACACACACACACACACCACAGACACCGAGCATCCCCTGCCCTTGAGGTTATGTGATCCTCAACATCACCTCAACCTCTCCAGTTTCCTCTCTTCCTCCTCTCATCATTCCTCTTCTTACAATCTAGCAAAAAACCAAAACGACTCTTTGTGTTTTTTGTACTGCAAAGGACAAATGCCATTTCGTTGTGAATGAAATTTCGTTGTAAACAAAACCTTCAAATGAAAGTAGGAATAAATTACCAGAGAGCAAGAAAAACCTTTGTGGCTTTTAAAAATACTCAGGAAAGTATTGGTACTGTAAAAATCTACTCAAACACAAGTACTTTAGTAGTTGGAATTAGTTACTTTCCACTGTTGTGTGTTTGTGTTTTGGGGGGGGGGGGGGGGGGGGGGGGGCACCTCCTATTAATCTCTTACAGCAGCCCACCATTTCTACCACCACACACACACACACACACACACACACACACACACGCACACACACTTATTGGGAATCTTGTCGCTGTTCCAGGGTGTTGAAATGCTGAGGCAGAGAATACAAAACGTCTCCTCCAGTCCACATTCCCGCCTCTCTGCCTCTGGGAGAACAACAACAACAACAACAACAACGTCAGCATGTCAGTTGTCACAAGTTATTCAGGTGTCTGCGGGTCTCTCACGAGGAAACCTCCGCTCAGTTAAAACGTTGAGTGATGCATCTTCTCTGTCAGAAAGACGAGGAGGAGACTCTGAGCGTCGGAAGGCCCGCGAGGAGCCGCTGGGTTTGTTTTTCCATCACAGAGTAAAAACATTCATGAAGCAGGCTGGACTTTGACGGATCGACTGATCGACTCACAGTAAGGCTGTAAAAGAGTCTAGACACTCACTGGGTAAAGGGATGGACTCTACTGGAATGAAAATACTCTCCAACTTCAACTCTGTTATCTGCCCCCTTTTACTCTCGGACCTTTCCCTCGTCTTCCTTCCTCTCCGATCTCTTCATCTCTCTGATCCTCAGTAATTACTCTCTCCACTCCCTCTTTATCTATGCGACCGTCCTGGACCCGGGGGGGGGGGGGGGGGGGTCAGATGCGTCAGATGCGTCCCGTTGCCGTGCGTGCTGCCGCGGCGGCCGGCCGGGGGGTGGGAGGTGTAGTGGAGCTCGGCCGTGGAGGCGCAGGACGAGGAGGCGGTGAGTCCGCAGGC
This sequence comes from Hoplostethus mediterraneus, assembly GCA_034670385.1. Lineage (NCBI taxonomy): Eukaryota > Metazoa > Chordata > Actinopteri > Trachichthyiformes > Trachichthyidae > Hoplostethus > Hoplostethus mediterraneus. The sequence continues at coordinate 1,081,073 of JAXDDW010000112.1, read as the reverse complement.
CTCGCAGGCCAGCGCCAGCTGCCTCAGGGAGTCCAGGGAATCCATCTTCGCTCCCCGCAACAGATCACACTGACCCTGAGGGAGACAGGGAGAGAGATGAGTGTGTGTGTGTGTGTGTGTGTGTGTGTGTGTGTGTGTGTGTGTGTGTGTGTGTGTGTGTGTGTGTGTGTGTGTGTGTGTGTGTGTGTGTGTGTGTGTGTGTGTGTGTGTGTGTGTGTGTGTGTGTGCGCGCGTGGATTTCAGATGAAGGTAAATTAGTTTTGAGCGTGTTTTGGAGTGTGATTAGTTGAGTTTGTTGAACACATTTACAACCCCGATACTAATTATAAGGTTTTCCATTTTAACACACTGTCAGGAATACAAAACCTTTAGATTTGACCTTGATTTTGTGGGTTTCTACATCCGAATGATTCGATGGGTTTCATTTCAAGCATCAAGCCAATAAAAACTATTATGCCTAATGCTTTGTTTGTTTGTTTGTTTCGTTTTATTTACAAATCATTTAAAATCCAAATACAATTTCAATTCATAATATACAGCAAGACATGATCTTGTAAAAAGGGTAACCCCAGAAGTATCTGTAGCTTATAAACGGGGACCCAGAGCATCTCCAGTACCTTCAGCACAGTGATGTTCCAGGTGAAACTTTCCACGGCTTTGTTCTGCTTGCGTCCCTTCAGACCCTCCTTCTCCCCAAGCCGGTGAAGATCCTCATGGAAGTCCATGCCTGACAACCACCAACACGTTTCCAGTTAGCACAAGGACAGGAGTCAGGGCTTTAACGCTTGAATGGTTGTCAACAGTCTTGGAGCCTCGAAGGGTTTCTTTTCTTCTAACGCTTTTTACACCTTTGCACTTATATTTACTTATATAGGGCATGGAAGCACAGCGCTGTTCCTCGTGACATTTACAGTGCCAGTTAAAGGTCAGGAGTTTCTAGGGCTGGGAGAAGTGCTTGAAATACACAGGTGGTAACCACTGTAAATGCTCTGCACAGCTGCTACATCTGCTACACCTGAAAGAAACTGTTTAGAAAATCCAGCAGTATTAATGCAGGTACTTTGATGTGTGTTACCAGTGTAAGGTTTCTGATAAACAACATTACGTGTGGAGATACTTGCTGGTGAAGAATATAGTTCAAGTGTGCCTACATGGATCCCTTATTTAAAAGGTTCATCATTTATTATCATGGCAACGTGGTTAAAAACATATAAACAACCACTTTTTGTTTTTTTACTATGTTGCCATAGTAAATAAAGGCTATAAAGGCTTTTTAATTTTATACTTAAATTCACCAGCAAGTATCTCCACTTGTAATGTCATTTGCCAACAGACCTGTCCCTCCATCCTACGTATTTTCCTTGTTTGATGTCTAAATTGGGGTTCTGGGGATATCCTCTCCTGCACTCATTTTCTTTATGATCAAAGCCATGTTCACTAAGTTCACCAAAACCTCCGCCCATCCATTTTTTATTCATTGCACCTCTCCACTCACCGTCTCTCTGCACCTGGGCGATCCTCTCCTGTACAGCATCTGCATTCTCTATCAGCTGCTTCTGGGCTGCGATCATCTGGACAGACGGGCACCAAGTTAAGTCTTTAAATGCTGACAACACGGAGAGCAGTTCTCATCCTGGGATTCAAACTGAAATGATTCAAACTGATTCAAACTACTACCTCTGTATTACAGGACGAGACTAAGCGGGACTGAGGGAAGAAAGAATAAGAGAGAAGATTCGCTACAGGGTAGAAAAGAGGGAGGAGGGCAAGTGTGCGATGAGTAAGCGGTGTGTGTGTGTGTGTGTGTGTGTGTGTGTGTGTGTGTGTGTGTGTCCAAAGAGGTGTGATATACAAGGGAGGCAGCAGACTGCGTCACACCAACTGTGGCTTCATCACACTGACCTGCTGGGCTAACACTGTCTATCATACACTGGGTTCATGCGCAGAGTGGACAGGGGTGATATATCCCACACACCTTCAGCAAAATGTCCCCCGCACTTTTTTCCTAATGAAAGTTCAATAGCTCCCTCTAGTGGCAATAAGCTCACGTATGACCCTAAAAACAGCCACACAAAAGGCAGCGGCCAATTAATTGTTTCCTTGAGTCAAGAAATGCAAGTTGACTTTTCCTTTTTTTTTAGTTTGATTAGCTAACTCATGTTTTAAAATAGCCGCCTAGCTAGCTACATACCAGTGTTAAAGTACTACATGCTGTGATGTCATCAGAGGGGAGACATTCCCCCTCGGTGGCTCCAGCAAGTCCTACAAGCTAAAGGAAGAAGCTGAAGATCTTGCTTTCTATTTAGCTAGCTACAGTTAGGCTTCATACAATTAGCTGGTTGACAGTCATGGCATTTATTACAATTACTGGGATACCCTTCTCAATTTTGACTCTAAATCTTCACTTGTATTTTATTTCCTATATGTATGACAATGAGTTTCAGTTTAGTTAGTTCAGTTTATGTGTACAGCGTCTGTACTCAACTGAAATGATTTCTAAAATTGTTTCTAAAATGTTCTCATGTTGTAAAATTAGAGATTGCAATAAAAGTCAATAACATTCTCAAATACAGTAAAAAAAAAAAATAAGATCTACAAAATATTTTTATTCTTTTTAAGGCCTTAAATTTAGATAATTGTGAGATATTTAGAGCTTTTTAAGGGATTACAGATAATCTGTAAATAAAAAAGATGTATGCTCTCCAATCAGCGATCATCAAAAAGTCAACAACCACCAATATAAACAAACATTTTCAGAAAAAACGTGACCATCCTCATCCTCTTACTGACCGTGTCGTAGGCAGTGAGTAGCTTGCGCGTCGGCTCGGTGAGGCTGACCAGCGGCTCCAGGACAGGGGTAGCCGTCCTTCAGCACCATGTTGGCCCCCATGGTGCCCTCGGGGCTCTGAAGCCTCGTGGCCAGGCTCTGGATGCACTGCTTCGATTTGGCCACCGGGGGGAGCCCACACTGCTCTTTGAAGCTGACGGTGGCACTCTGGAGACAAGGAAACACAAAAAGAGATGAGGAAGAGGAGGAGGAAAGTATAGGGTATCAGATCAAATGTTCAGATGTGGAGGTAAGCCTCCATAACGGGAAAGGTCAGAAAGGATACACATAGTATATACACACTTCCTCTCCTGCTCTTGTCTCCCGTCTCTCTCGTGAATTAAATCAATATGGAAGTCAGTCTGGCCTGTAATCTGTTGAAATCATCCTAAGCCGAAGCACAGTTGGCAATAGAGAAGACAATATGGCATGAATTTGGAGCAGCGAATCACAGCCCTTGCTTGGTTCTCAACTAGGTGTGTCGGGCAAAAGTGGGTCGAGGCTGATCTGACGGGGATAAAGGATAACTCAGGTGGCTGAGTATGTTCAGATGTTGATTTACCGTATCGGGTCTCGACTTCACGGTGAAGGTAAACGGTCCTGATACAAAACCAGTTGAGAACGTCAGCGTTTGTGTTCTGGTTTTTTTCCATTTGTTCCTGTACTAACAGATATCATATCTCCATATCACAGACCTCTCCTGACTACCTGACTGCCACTTGGCAGAGCCCCACCTGGACCAGCGACTATCACTCGGTTCTGCCTGTGTGCGCTCACGTGTGTGTGTGTGTGTGTGTGTGTGTGTGTGTGTGTGTGTGTGTGTGTGTGTGAGAGAGAGGCATGATGAATAATAACAGACTGTGGCAGATGAACCCACAGCTGGACACACAGCAAAGAGACAGAGGGAGAGGGGAGGAAAGAGAGAGTTCATGTCAGAGGGAAAGGACAAAGAGATTGAAGCAGGCGGATTGAAGAGTTTCTGAGTGTGTGTGTGTGTGTGTGTGTGTGTGTGTGTGTGTGTGTGTGTGTGTGTGTGTGTGTGTGTGTGTGTGTCTGATTGAGTGATGGAGTCAGATTGTGTGCATTCAGAGATAAGCTGGTGGCTGCTGTGACCAGGTTCTCTGTCTTTGCTGGTATTTATAGATGCTGTGTAATCCTCCTCTCTTCTTCTTGTCTCTTGCTCTCTCTTGCCCCCCCCCCCCATTCCTCTCTTTCTCTCTCTCTCTCTCTATTTCTCTCTGTCTCTCTCTCTCTCTCCTCACACCACAGACAAGTCTCATGTAGAGTCTGATTTCAGCACAGTGCTGCAATCTACCTGAATCCACCCTCCTGACCAGACATCTTGTCAACACAACCTAAAAATACAGCTGAGTGACACCCGACCTGCGAAGACTCAATGTACCCGTTTTTTTAGGACTTCAGATCAGGTTAACACCTCTTTGTATTTGAATTAACCTGCTTGCCACATAGGACAATGCACTGACTGCCAGGAAGTGTTTTTGACTCTACATAGTTTCCACACAAGTAACTATTGATTACTTTCTGTGATCTGCAATCTGACCCGTCCTGGGCACTCGCCTGCTCCTCCAAGCAGGATGAAACAAACATTAGGTATTATTTAATATACTATCAAACACTGTACACTCGTCTGCTCCTCGAGGTCTCAAACACTCAACCCATTTCTGTCCTGAATCATTGGTCCCCTTACCTGAGCCTCCTCCCGCAGGTCCGTAGCCTCCTTGAGGGGGGCGCTAGCCGTCTTGAAGGCCTCGTCCACCACCTTGATGCCAGTGTGCCTCAGCGTGACGTACTCTCTCCCCCGCCTCCCTACCCGCCTGACCGACAGCCCTCTGCGCTGGGCCTTGCCCCCCCCTCGCCGGTTGGTGACCGCCACATGGACAAACAGGCTGGCGTGAGGTAAGGGGTCTCCCGCCAGGCCCAGCAGGGGCACGTTGCGGTAGCCGGGCTGAAGGCACTCAAAGGCCACGCTGTACTGGCCAATGAAATCGTCTCCGATGTAGTCGTCATCCAACACCACGAAGCGCAGCAGGGCCAGCTCTGGCATGTTCACCTGGAGACGAGAAAAAGGGATGACACTTGAAAAATTTGTGTTGCTACCCTTGAGTATCATAATAAAACACCAGGCTCAATGATTCACAACGTTTGGACAGTGACCCGCTAACCTCTGAAGTTTCTTCCCAACAAACATGTTATAAAATCTTTACACTTAAACCCCTCAAACACTCCTGTCAGCTGAACATCTCATAGGTGTTGGAGAAGATCTACATTATGTTACAGGACACAGATATGCTTTTCACACTACACTTAACCCCGGGCTAACGTCTTTCTTAACACTGGGTTATGGACGCATTTAACCCCGGGCTAAGCAGCGTTTCACACTTGCATTTTTGAAAGGGGGTTAACACCGCTTTTAACCCTGCGTTAACAAACCCTGCTACGAGGCAGGGTTAGCACCGCTTTTGTGGTGCTATCCCCGAAATGCGGTGCTAAGAACAATAGTGTGAAACGTTGTGGGGCTAGAATGTAACAGGGGTTAGAATGTAACAGGGGTTAGAATGTAACAGGGTTAGAATGTAACGGGTTGGAATGTAACAGGGGTTAGAATGTAACAGGGTTAGAATGTAACGGGTTGGAATGTAACAGGGGTTAGAATGTAACAGGGGTTAGAATGTAACAGGGTTAGAATGTAACAGGGGTTAGAATGTAATAGGGGTTAGAATGTAACCGGGGTTAGAATGTAACAGGGTTAGAATGTAACAGGTTAGAATGTAACAGGGGCTAGAATGTAACAGGGGTTAGAATGTAACAGGTTAGAATGTAACAGGGGTTAGAATGTAACAGGAGTTAGAATGTAACAGGGGTTAGAATGTAACAGGGTTAGAATGTAACAGGGGTTAGAATGTAATAGGGGTTAGAATGTAACAGGGTTAGAATGTAACGGGTTGGAATGTAAAAGGGGTTAGAATGTAACCGGGGTTAGAATGTAACAGGGTTAGAATGTAACAGGTTAGAATGTAACAGGGGCTAGAATGTAACAGGGGTTAGAATGTAACAGGTTAGAATGTAACAGGGGTTAGAATGTAACAGGAGTTAGAATGTAACAGGGGTTAGAATGTAACAGGGTTAGAATGTAACAGGGGTTAGAATGTAATAGGGGTTAGAATGTAACAGGGGTTAGAATGTAACAGGGTTAGAATGTAACAGGTTAGAATGTAACAGGGGTTA
>JAXDDW010000112.1:1060000-1070000 GCA_034670385.1 Hoplostethus mediterraneus | reverse complement strand
AATGAAAGCCTTGGCTCCAGCAAACAAATGATGTCAGCTGCATTTGCATCAGCTTTCTGCGTACACACGGAAACGGTCACGGAAATTGATTTCATCAAAATCATTCGGTGGATTGCTCCTGTCTGTAACCAACCTTCTGTCTGGCCTTGGTGGTGTCCTTTGATCATCATTGAAATAGTCCAGGTAATCCAATTTCCTCTGCCAAGGTCAACCTCAAGGCCCACATCCATTTATCTGAAATTAAACCTGCATCTGGCCAGGTTTCATTTAAGCCTTCACTTAGATCTAGACGTCTAGAAATCAGATTTTTTAAATCAAGACTCGGGCAAATCTATTTTAACCCATGCCTGAGAAATGCTATTTCAATTAGTCCAGATTAGAAGTGTGATTTAGTCTACAACTAGGCTTAATCCCTAGTGTTTATAAGTGTTTTTAGTGTAGGTGAGAAAGCCATTTTCAACAGTGTTTAAGAAGATAATCCCAGTTAGTTTGTACTGTAAGCATGTGTCAGTGTTTACGTGTGTTAAGAGAGTGTGTCGTCGCGGTGATCCAGTGTCTGAGCTTGGCCGTCCCTTCAGAAGCTGGAGGCCAGTGATTAAGACATATGAGAGCAGGCTTCGCCACACTGCTGCACACGTTTAACCAGGGGTGTGTTCGTGTGTGTGTGTGTGTGTGTGTGCATGATCGTGCATGGCCATGTGTGCAGGGCATGTGTGCATGTGTGTGTGTGTGTGTGTCGTGCGAGTCACGCCACACTGCCCTCCAGTCCCCCGCTAGGCCTCGGGTTACAGGCCACAGGGATAATGAGACAAGCTGAGCCAAAGTCCTGCTCCTCACCGACACTCCCCCACTCCCCCCCTCCCCCTCATTCTCCTCCCCCAGCATTCCCCTCTTTCAAAGCCATTTCATCTCCCCTCCTATGGTTCCTTTCTTTACTTCTCTGCAACCATCATCTCCTCTCTAGTCTGTTCTCCTATTACCTCACATCTACGCAATCCGCTGATGTAATTCTTGCCTGTCTTTAAAGCACTTTATGCCTGTAATTGCATCTGTGACTATTACCCGGAGAACAGTACTTATGATATCATACAACTGCAAATCAGTTAAAAGATGAATTTGTTTTTAAGTTGTTAACATAAGTTGTATAAATGGGATATTCAGATGCCTCTATGACTCATCTATTAAGCATTAGCAGCGGTTCAAGTTTGCTGGTGTGTGTGAGCCAAACCATGCATTCCAGTTTCACTTTTGTTTCTCTCTCCAGCCAAAGAAACACCAATCACATGCAAAACAGTCAATTATTCTTGTAAATTACACACATTACACACATTACACACATTACACACATTACACAAGTCCCTGTCGTCATTCTGGAGATATGTCTGCTCTAAGGCACACACACACACACACACACACACACACGCACGCACGCACACACACACACTTGACGTAACCAAGAGAACATGCTGTATCGATTGTGACAGCTTGTCATTATGGCTCAGCCTCAGTAATACAGGACTCTGTCACTGAGGAGTAAGGAAGCAAAATCAGCAGCGCTGCAGTAACACATCCCGTCTCACGTATTGGATTTAATGCATACATCAGTGCATTCATTAAAGTGCCGAATCTGGATTAAATTCCCTCCACTGAAACACTGTGAGGATACTTTACAGGAGACTGATAGCCGTGGCTACGCAGAACTGCAAAATACTGAATATCAGCTCCTGCTACTATAAACGGCATCAACGCGCCTACCTGAAACTCGAAGGTCTCGTCGAACAACGGGTCGTCCTGGTTCTGCGCGGCGGTGCGGGTCCGCTGCTCGGCACAGTCGGCCGGTACACCGTGCAGCTCCAGAACCACGTAGGGGTCAATGACCTCTCCTTTAGCCCCCGCCCCCTGAGGCTTGGGCAGGTTATGGGCACTGATCACCTGCACAGTAGAATACAAAGCAGTTATACATAAACTGTATACGCAACTCAGCGGACAAAACCTCAGTGTTCATAGATGCCTGCAAAACCTGAATATGCTGCAGGTGTATTGACTGGAAAAGGTGTAGCCGAGGTGGTAGATGACAATAACAGACACAACATGTATATACCTTGACGCGGAGGGTTTGAGGCGGCACCCCTGGCATACAGCCCTGTGTGTGTGCACTGAAATAGGACACCTCCTCCGTCATCACGGCAGGCCGGAGGACATAACCACAGCCTCCGTTCTGGGAGAAGCGTCCCCTGTGGAGGTCCAGCATGGCACCGGGGGTCTGCTGGTTCAACGCCACGAGCTGGACTCCTCCTTTCCAGTAGCCCTGCGGGTTAGGGTTGCTGGAGTCCAGTCGCACTGAGCTGGGCCGTACCCGGGTCAGGGTGCGCTTGGTGAACATAACCAGATCCTCCGGGCTCTCGCTGGTCACCCGCCCCGCCTCGCCCTCCCCTAGAGAGCACAGTGTCCAATAGGGCGGCTCAGGAGGCATCGGGGTGCCGGGGGAAGAGGGGGTGCTGGGCGGAGACTGCTGCTGAGCCTGCCTGTGACTGCTTCTCTGTGCGTAGAAGCTGCGGCTGCCGGTACGAGCGATGCCCACTAGGCCCGACAGCTCCCTGCGGAGGCGGAGCCTCCTGGGTTGAGGGGGTGGAGGCACCACCAAGACCACACCCAGTTCCTCCTCACCGGGAATAGTCATTCGTCGTCCCGCCAGAGGCCCTCCCCCTCCTATCTCCTCATCCTCCTCAGAAACCTCCCCCTCAGAGCCGGTCTCCTCCACAGGAAGCTTCTTCCCCACCAGTAGGATGCGTCCCTTCAGCTGCTCGGGGGAGGGTAAGGTGGTGGCTCGCACCCCCAGGCTGACAGGCAGGGCCTCTGGGATAAAGAGACGAGACCCGAACACCTTCTTCAGGTGTTGTGCCAGGACGCGCTGCTGGGCAGGGGAGCAGCGCTGGCACAGGTACACCAACAGTGGGTACTGGGAGGTCAGGAAGGCGTACTTATTGACCACCTCCAGAGCAGAGCGGATAGTAACGGGGGCATGGTGATGGTGATGGTGGTGGTGGTGGTGATGGTGGTGGCGGGGGACCTCTGGACCATAGTCAACCCCGAGGAGGGGCTCCCCCTCTGGGCCATCGGTCACTCCCAGCTCCAAGCATCGGCAGCCGGTCTGCAGGGCCTTGGTCAGCCCTCCCAGGTCTGCTCTGCCGTGGACCTGGTCGTCCAGCAGGTAGGAACGGTACGAGGCACTGAGGAACAACCAGCAGCATTCCTTGAGACATACTCACGTGAATACAAATAATGTCCTGTTTCTAAATGATATCAAATTAAATAACATCTGAAGGAATCTCAGCTTTCACAGGCCAAAACATAAATGACTTGGCAGCAAATCTACACAAATCATAGTATTCATGACTAATCACTGACCAATACTTGACTAATCGTTTCATTTCAGAAGACTGACTTGCCAAACCCACCTGATGTAGTAGTGGGACAGGGGCATGTTCATGTCCTGGCATACCCCCAGGTGCTCCGGGTCCATCAACTGGCACTCGGGGGACTGGAGGTATCGCGCGAAGCCGTCCAGGCCCAGCAGGCCCGTGTCCCTGCCCTGGGCCGACGGCTCGTAGCGCCTCAGCAGCTCCAAGCAGCCCTCGGCGGTGGCCAGGGACAGGCCCTGCTCCGTCTCCAGGAAGAGGCGCAGGTCCTGGGGGTCCAGACACTCAGGGTCCTTGGAGAGCTGCACCAGCAGGAAGTAGACGTCGGGCCGGGTGCAAAGCTCACAGTAGGCCTCCTGAAACTCCTCGCGCGTCACGTGGGAGGTCAGCTTCTCCTTGCTGCGTTGGATCTCCTTGAAACGCAGACGCACCTGGGGAGAGGCGAGACGGCGAGACACACTTTATTGAGAGAGAGATGAGATGAGTTAATGGCTTAATCAATATAAGGCCTAATTACAATTAAGCTACTAAATTTGAAGTTAATTTCAAATTTTTCAGGATATTAAAGTGACCCGCATCATACAGCCTAGTGATATAATAATCACTCCTTCTCCCTCTTCTCTCCATCTCCTTCTACCTGTATTCCTTTTTCTCTCCATTTCTCTCTTCCTCTTCCTATCGCTTCATCTCTCTCTGCACTCAGCCCATGCTTGCAGAAATGTCCACCCTCTGATATCAGCTTGCTAAAATATTGGTCTGAGATTACTTGCAGGCTGTCAGCGGTCCTCTCGCCTGTCTGCAGCAATGCACAGTATATTTCTACGCTCTCGGTTTCCAGGGTAATTCTGTCTCTTTGTGTTTGCTCTTTGTCTGCTGTTCAGGCAGCAGGTGATACAGGAGCTCCTAGTGGGAGATGTAACAGACCTGTGTGCGTGACTGCACACCAGAACTCAGATACACCCACCAAGGATGGAAGAAGAAATATCTCATGTCACAAGGGATTAGATGCTTCTGCAAAAACAGTAACAGCATTTATGAGGCGACACACCACTCCTGCTGTCTGAGTCTTAGTATCACCTGATGTTTTGACGTTATAACATGATGGGGTCTTACTTACAGGATACTGTTTGCCTACCACAACATTCTGTCTAACCTTAGCCTCGTTGATACATAGCAGCTATGTCTTAGTTTATGTGTGTGTGTTAATACTAGCAGCTATATAGCATCACATAACTCTAATGCGTGATTCATGCTTTCTGTGTAGCTTGACGCACACAGGGTTTGTATGTTTTGACCTGGCTCTTACATTTTCTATCTATCTTTCAATGACTTTGTCCAGTGTCATCTTCCTTTTAAGGTTGTCATGTGTCATTTACATGTTGTTGCCTTTCAATGCCATTTGGATGTCTTTAAAGTCCCTTGAGTCAGTCATAAAGATCGCAGTATTTTCATCAAAATTCTCCAATTTAAAAATATCAAGCAGGTAAACAGGACTCAACACCTCTCCATTGGTTTTCAGTCAGTATCCTGGAGGGAGACGTACATCGCTGTCATATCATCTGCAGCCTTGCATGAAACTCTCAATTGTGTCGTTTTGGCCAAACACACTCACATGAACCTCGGCACTCATTTCTGCAGGAAGCACGCACCAGGTATAAGATGTTACATCACCCATCACCCCGGCCCTGCCTCCCTCACCTTGGCCTCCTTGGTGCCAGGGCACAGTTTACAGATGGTGGCCACTGCTACATCCTCTGGCACGATGCCATAGCCGTCCTCATCCACCTGGGCGAATTCGATGGCCAGCCACTCGCTCCTCATCTTGCTCCCCGTGCTGCCCTCTACTGGCAGGCCGCCCTCACCCAGCCCTCCTCCTCCTCCACCTCCCCCAGCTCCCCCAATGACCGAGGGATGGGCCACCAGGTAGCGCAGGCCCGTCACCCAGATGTTGGCCACATCCGCGGACAACGCCACCAGGTCCAAAGACTGGAGAGGGGAAGAGACAACGAAGAGACAACGAAGATTAGTGGATGAATAGATGAAGATTATTGACCGTACATGTTTAATACCAGTAGTGTTTGGACATTATTAAATCCATCCATTTCCCTTCCTTCCCTTCCTACCTGGTAGTCATCCCCATGTATAATGGAGAAGGCAGCCTCCTCAGCCAGGTGATCAGACAGAGGACCATTATGGAGGAAGGTCTCGGTGCTCTTCCCAGTGCGGACCTCCCGGATGCTGGTCATGTCCAGCCGAGCCCGATCCCCATCCTTTTTAGACGGCTCCCAACGCATGCAGCTAAGATCTGGATCCAGGGTGTAGAAACGACAGTAAACCCTGGAGTTGGGCCGAACCTTCTTCAGTTCACATCCGCCCTGCATGAATGCCAGGCAGTCCCCTGCACTGCTTACCTAGGTTGGAAAATCAATCACGTTTTTATTGGTTATGTTCAATTGTCAAGGAGCAAATAGTATAAAAACAAAGATGTAGAAATTGTATTATGATCTTTGGCTGTTTTTGCAATGGTTTTATGAAGTATTTCCAGTCCAGACTGAAGTCTGTCGATAAACTACCTTCTTCTCAGAGGGCATGCTGCTGAAGGACACGGTCTTCTTCCTGCCTCCGCCCACTTTCTGCACCGAGGGATCCTGGGAAAACGAACAGGCAGAAATCAAATCAAATTTAAATTTAAGTAACAAATTCTCAATCACGCCAATCATTCTCGCTAGGTAATGTAACAAAAAGCTATTCACTTCAATTTAGATGTCTAGAGGTGACCAACAGGTATGCCATGAGCAGGATAGTCTCATAAATAACTCCATAGATGAGGAAGTTTTCATTTGTCAAACTGTATGCCGAATTGAGTATGTTTGAAATGAGTATGCCCGTTCTCAGAGGAAGTAGGTGGTTTCAGACATATCAAAGAAAAAACTGTCAATATTTCCTGGAAACATTGTGAGTTATTTTGGTTCCCCCAGCAGTCTTCATCCGAAGATTTCTTTCATTTTCACTCATCTTCCAAAGCTTGATGGAAAAATAGACTGTCATTTCCTCTCTGGTAATTTAGCACCAATCACAGCACTGACCAACTGCCTACAGACAAGCGCCCCCCCCCCACACACACACACACACACACACAAACACACCCCTACCGAGTACCCCTGCTAAGCGCTCTGCTTCCTCCTCTGCCTATCTCCAGGTAACAACAGATTGATTGACAGCCTAGTCTCTGTGTGGTGAGCAAATGTCAGCATTAGGTAACTTCCATTAGCACTGTGGCGTGGAATTTTCACAGAAGGCACTAATAATAGCTTAGCATCCCTTTGTTGACTTGTAATGAGCTGCAATGGTTTCAGCTGAAATGGCAAGGCGGAGCAATTACATTTCACGCTGAACGCAGAGAACGCAGCCCGCCGTTCTCGGTTTGTAAAGATGTATTGTCGAGGCACAACAGCACGGGGAGTTTTGAATCAGACCTGCGTCAGTATTATGTATTTGGTAAACACACTCATCACACAATCATCTGTCTGAAATGGCTGGAGAGGGAGCTGGATGGCCTTGAAAGATGAAGAAAATACTTCAGAGGAGGGTGAATGCCTCCTATACAGCGTACCTTACAGCAGATCCCTTAAATACAGTAGAATAGAATAGAATAGAATAGAATAGATTAGAATAGAATAGAATAGAATGGTGATGATGCTCTACCTAATTCCTGGTGATTCTGTACTATTCTAATCTAGCTAATCTATTCTATACACGACTCTATAGATATTGTAAAAAGAGGTTTCAGAACATCTCCATCCTATGAGGCAGAATAAAGATAAAGACGTTAAGTGCATTTTTACTACAAGTGTAGTCAAGTGTGTCATTTGTTAATGTAGGGCTATGTTAAGTTGACGAACAAGACGAAGATGAACATCATGACCTGGCCAGTACTCTCACACAAACCTATTTTGAGATTAGGGATATCCAGAACTACACAATAATGCTTTAATCCCATAATGTACATATGTATGTATAGTGACATACATGTCCTATATCGTATGCATTATGTGGACACAAGGCTGTGCTTTCAGAGTGACATGTTTCTGTTGAGGTAGGCCGGGCTTCATAAGGTTGTAATGTATTTGTACCTGATAATGTAATAATATTAACCAATAATGTAAAAAACATCATGGCCTATATTAGCTTCAAATGTTGTTTTTTCATGTCTTTAACATTTTAAGGTACAATATATATGAAAGCATTCTCCACACTGTGTGACTGAAAGACATAAACGTATACAACAAAATGTTATAAAAACAAAACACAATTATTGTTTCTCAGTCCTTCAGTGTTGCTATCTAAAAGCATGAAGTTCACTATCTGACAAATCCTATTTCTGTTTCTTGTCACTGAAGAACAAAGATCAAATGAAAAACTTCACTCTCCCAGTCTGTCCATCTCTGATGACCAGGTGATGAAGCCAGACGGGACCAGAGTCCTCCAGCAGGTATTCAACACGGTAGTGGAACTGCAAATGTTCAGTATACAATAACTGCACAGTCCCAAGCTGGTGCTGAACATCTAAGACGCCTAGTGAGAGCAATCATTTACCTGCTCCACATGGCCTATTCCCACTTGGAAAAAGCTGGCAACGTGATGAGAGTAATGTTTTTTTACTTCTCATGTGCTTTTAAAATGATCCAGCCCCTCCAGATGTGGGACAAGATCCTGGAGATGCAGATGGATCCCCCAAGGGTGTCCTGGATCATGGATTGCACTTGTTAGGTAAATCTCTCAGTTTATGAAAGGTTCAGTTACTGTTTGACTAGAATGGGTAAGAAGAACTTTGAATGTTGAATGTTGCTGGTATGATCATTGGTGCCAGACACACTGGTTTCAGTAACAGTAGACACTACAGTGTCTAGAGAAATCCTGCTTGAGGGATTTATATCAAAGTCAAATTGGCCAACATATAATCCACAAGGTTTTGAATAGGATCTGTTCATGCGTGCTAAAGCCACAAAAATAGCATAGAACATGAGGGCGGCGGTGCAAACGCAAATCCCTGTAATTCTTGACACCAAAATTGCACTGCGCAGTTTGATTGTTACGGACACGCCCACTCCTGCGCCTCCCCTCCCACTCAGGTGCAGTCAAGCTCACGAGTCACCAAAATACCAAACGGGTGCAGGCAAGAAAAAAACCCATGTGCACCTCATGAAAATGGCACTTTCAGACAGCTGTTGGGAGTTGGTCCGTTATCAGTTCAAATATGAGCTTATAATGTAATAATAAAAATATCAATCTGAAGATGTTATTACATTATCCAGCAATTTATTATGTTAACAGGTTTTGTTACATTTCTGAATCATTTCAAGAGACATTTTACTATATTTTGTATATTTTGTTACATTACCTGGTAGTCATTATCAGTTACTAAATCCTGATCACATAATGAATTGACAATATATTTTTATGTGACGGGGAAACCCGCTGGATCATATAGTTTAACAAGCTGCAGCAGCCCGCCGGCTCCCAGGGGACCTAAGCTGAAACCCTGCTGCTCACAACTGATCTTCCCCACACAGGGATGAGGCAGTTTCCTCTGAGAGAGAGAGAGAGAGAGAGAGAGAGAGAGAGAGAGAGAGAGAGAGAGAGAGAGAGACAGAAAACTACACAGAAAACACAAAAGTGTATAGATTTTTCAGTTCCAGTATTGTATCCTCCCAGCAGGCAGAAAGTCGGAGAGACGCAGAGGTCAGAGTTTCCGATAGATCCTGCCGCTTGTTTGTCTTTATTCACATAACTGTCCCACAAAATGGCTTTTTATTAAGTTGGCGGGCTCGGTCAGCGAGGAGGCAGGACAGACAGGCTTAGTAAAAGCAGGTCAGCGGGTATTTAGGTGGGCAGGGCAGGGCGGGGGAGGCCATGGACATGTGTATACGTCTCGACGTGTCTTTGGGGTGTCAAAGACGTGGGCGCTGGCCTCACTGTGCCTGGCGTTAGCAACCCGGTGTGTGTCTGTGTGTGTGTGCGTGCACTTGCATATGTGAGTGCGTGCCTCCTTTGTCACTTTGACATCTTGGTGCATGACACACGGTGCCCTCCAGGAAACTATGGCAACGTCCCCATAAAGCTTTTAATGCAGCGCTCTGTTTGGCCTAAAAGGACATCTATCAGTTATAATCCCCAGCCCGCATTAAGCTCCATCTCCCTCGCTCTCCCTCGTCAGTTTGTTTTATTTCTATGCTCTCTCTCTCTCTCTCTCTCTCTCTCTCTAGCTCTGATTTTTGTCATTCCCTCCATCACTGGAGTTGCTGCAAGGGATGAATCGCGGCACAGATGGAGAGATGATGGACAGCAAATGGGATCAAAAGCTGGAGGGAATGGAGAAAAGTCAAATAAGACAGATAAGAAAATAGGGTGAGAATGAAAGGGTGACAGGGTAGAGTAGAGAGGCAAAAAAAGAGAAAGAAAAGTTGAGCGGGAAAAGAGAAAGGGAAGAAAACAAAGCAGAGACAGAAAGCAAAATAGCGAGAGGGGAGCAAATTAAATGAAAGAATAAAATATGTCAGGGAGATGAAAAGAGGATTGAG
>JAXDDW010000112.1:1050000-1055000 GCA_034670385.1 Hoplostethus mediterraneus | reverse complement strand
AGCAGAGCAGCGGAGAGAGAGAGGGCACTACGGCGTGTGTGTGTGTGTGTGTGTGTGTGTGTGTGTGTGTGTGTGTGTGTGTGTGTGTGTGTGTGTGTGTGTGTGTGTGTGTGTGTGTGTGTGTGTATGTGTGGGTGTGTGTGTGTGGGTGTATGTAGTGTCACACCCATTTCCTGACAGTGCCTGAGAGGCTTTCCGCTAACCAACACGTGTGGGTACTCGACTGGTTTGTGCTCGGTAGTAATCAGGTTGTTTTTTTAGCTGCTCTGATCGTTCAGCAGAGAGGGAGCCTGACATCCCTCCATCATCCCTCCATCATCTCTTCTATCATCTCTTCTATAGGGAGCCTGACATCCCTCCATCATCCCTCCATCATCTCTTCTATCATCTCTTCTATAGGGAGCCTGACAT
Organism: Hoplostethus mediterraneus; assembly: GCA_034670385.1. Taxonomy (NCBI): domain Eukaryota; kingdom Metazoa; phylum Chordata; class Actinopteri; order Trachichthyiformes; family Trachichthyidae; genus Hoplostethus; species Hoplostethus mediterraneus. The sequence continues at coordinate 1,054,589 of JAXDDW010000112.1, read as the reverse complement.
CCCTCCATCATCTCTTCTATAGGGAGCCTGACATCCCTCCATCATCCCTCCATCATCTCTTCTATCATCTCTTCTATAGGGAGCCTGACATCCCTCCATCATCTCTTCTATAGGGAGCCTGACATCCCTCCATCATCCCTCCATCATCTCTTCTATCATCTCTTCTATAGGGAGCCTGACATCCCTCCATCATCCCTCCATCATCTCTTCTATCATCTCTTCTATAGGGAGCCTGACATCCCTCCATCATCTCTTCTATAGGGAGCCTGTCATCCCTCCATCATCTCTTCCATAGGGAGCCTGACATCCCTCCATCATCCCTCCATCATCTCTTCCATCATCTCTTCTATAGGGAGCCTGACATCCCTCCATCATCTCTTCTATAGGGAGCCTGACATCCCTCCATCATCTCTTCTATAGGGAGCCTGACATCCCTCCATCATCTCTTCTATAGGGAGCCTGACATCCCTCCATCATCTCTTCTATAGGGAGCCTGACATCCCTCCATCATCCCTCCATCATCTCTTCTATCATCTCTTCTATAGGGAGCCTGACATCCCTCCATCATCTCTTCTATCATCTCTTCTATAGGGAGCCTGACATCCCTCCATCATCTCTTCTATAGGGAGCCTGACATCCCTCCATCATCTCTTCCATCATCTCTTCTATAGGGAGCCTGTCATCCCTCCATCATCTCTTCTATAGGGAGCCTGACATCCCTCCATCATCTCTTCTATAGGGAGCCTGACATCCCTCCATCATCTCTTCTATAGGGAGCCTGACATCCCTCCATCATCCCTCCATCATCTCTTCTATCATCTCTTCTATAGGGAGCCTGACATCCCTCCATCATCTCTTCTATCATCTCTTCTATAGGGAGCCTGACATCCCTCCATCATCTCTTCCATCATCTCTTCTATAGGGAGCCTGACATCCCTCCATCATCTCTTCTATCATCTCTTCTATAGGGAGCCTGTCATCCCTCCATCATCTCTTCTATCATCTCTTCTATAGGGAGCCTGACATCCCTCCATCATCTCTTCTATAGGGAGCCTGACATCCCTCCATCATCTCTTCTATCATCTCTTCTATAGGGAGCCTGACATCCCTCCATCATCTCTTCTATCATCTCTTCTATAGGGAGCCTGACATCCCTCCATCATCTCTTCTATCATCTCTTCTATAGGGAGCCTGACATCCCTCCATCATCTCTTCTATAGGGAGCCTGACATCCCTCCATCATCTCTTCTATAGGGAGCCTGACATCCCTCCATCATCCCTCCATCATCTCTTCTATAGGGAGCCTGTCATCCCTCCATCATCCCTCCGTCATCTCTTCTATAGGGAGCCTGACATCCCTCCATCATCTCTTCCATCATCTCTTCTATAGGGAGCCTGACATCCCTCCATCATCTCTTCCATCATCTCTTCTATAGGGAGCCTGACATCCCTCCATCATCTCTTCCATCATCTCTTCTATAGGGAGCCTGTCATCCCTCCATCATTTCTTCTATAGGGAGCCTGTCATCCCTCCATCATTTCTTCTATAGGGAGCCTGACATCCCTCCATCATCTCTTCTATAGGGAGCCTGACATCCCTCCATCATCTCTTCTATAGGGAGCCTGACATCCCTCCATCATCTCTTCTATAGGGAGCCTGACATCCCTCCATCATCTCTTCTATAGGGAGCCTGACATCCCTCCATCATCCCTCCATCATCTCTTCTATAGGGAGCCTGTCATCCCTCCATCATCTCTTCTATAGGGAGCCGACGTCAAGGTCATCCCGCCCGGCGCTGGTTCACTCCTGTCTATTCCAGTACATTACAGATTACCTGATATCAGCAACTAATATAACCCTATAAACTCATATAATCAGTGTGTAGTTCACCAGGGCGTTGATCCAAGAGGCTCAGGGATTTATGGTTATGTGAAACCAGAGGAAAAGACAAGGTCAAACTCTAGGCCAGCTGGGCAAAATATTCATCCAATCTGCTTGGAAAACGGCATTGAGAACAAACTGTCTTTGACGATGAGCAGAATGGACTATTCTCTTGATTTATAGTATTTATAACAAATACCACGGAGCCCAGCTGATAATGAGCCCACGTTTTAGTTGCTGTGAAGCTGATTTCAGGGTTAAGCATCAGAAAAGACATACAGAGTGTCACGTCTTTAAAGAGAAGATGTAAACTCCAGTGGTAAAACAGTTTTTATTGTTTTTTTTATAGTCACAGTGAAAGGGAGGCCTGGGAGAGCTGAGACTGGGAGAGAGAGAGAGAGAGAGAGAGAGAGAGAGAGAGAGAGAGAGAGAGAGAGAGAGAGGATGTTAAAAGTCAGTAAAGTTGAATTTAAATGGCAGGATTTCATAACATTTGAGTCATTAAGAGCCTTCAGAAATAAACTGCAGCTCCACTATATAAACACCATTGTATGTACAGCCACATATCAAACAAAGTGTCAGGAAGAGAGAGAGAGAGAGAGAGAGAGAGAGAGAGAGAGAGAGGCTGTGGACCGTTAGACAGAGTAGGAGAAATAGAATCACAGTGACAGAGTCAGAAGCTTCATACTAGACTGGTAAGTTTTAAAGTAGTTTCAGAAATGAGCGAAGTAACAGCAGAACCTCCTGAATGCAGTAAAACTAGGGTGGTGCTTCATTACCTGATGAGTTTGGAAGTAAAATAAACATCCCTCAAGCTGTTAAAATATTTGAAACTTTATTCATATTGAAGTGTTTGCCCAGATCAGCCCGTTATCAAAAACAGACTCCTGGATGAGGTTAGAGAGATTAAGGCAAACACAACGTTGGTTATGTTTATGGCAACTAAAGCAGTTTGGTTGAGGTTTTGGTCATGGTTAAATAAGAAAATGGAAATGCTGAAAATGGAATCTTAATTTAACAAAAGTTAAAATGGAGAAAGAAAAGGAGAAATATTTCATAGTTCATTTAGATGAGTAAAGTGGAAAAGAATTGATAGGCCAACATTCGAGAGTCTGAATATCTTTGTTTGTTTTAGTTCCTAAAAATGATCATCTGTCATTTGGAGAAACTCTAGTTTTAAACCAGATGACAAACAAGTACAGATTATGTGCAAAGTTTGCCTTCGGGTTGTAGCTGTAATCGTTTATTTGAATTTTGTAGAGAAGAACCTGAGCAGGAAAAATGAATTTTTAGCTATTCTGAGAAATGCTGCACTGAAAAAAGTGAAACAGTGAATATATATATGCTGAGGTGCATAAGGGCAATAAAATAATGTTGTTTCTTCTGTTCATCATGATCACACATTTAGGAAAATAATCTGGATTATGGATTATCATTCACCATAACCGTGCAGCCCTACTCCGAGTCAGAGTCAGAAACTGAACCATGTCTACACAGACATCCACCACCGCAACCTCTACACCGTACAGTCACGTAGGTTCTGTCTACGGTTTCCCTCGATCATACAGATAAAACTACAACAACAAATGTGTTGCACGAAACATAAAAGGTGTCACTTCCTGTGTGTCTGAGAATATTTCCCAGGGAAGCCCAACCCGACACCGGATGGTTAGAACAGCTCATGTAAAGGCTGAAAAAAGTATTACAGATTATTACTTCAAGTTATTGGTTGACAAAATGTTGTTGTTTTTTTGCAGAGGGGATGCTCTCTATTTTACAGATATCGAGTGACACATTTTATACTGCAGAATGGATTGATAGTGCTTCAGAAATCAATTCTTTGAAATATATAAATAACTGGAGTCAGGGCTTGGTGCATTTAGGGACAGGAAGATGAATGCCCCAGGTCCTGGATCAGTGTGTTTCAAGTAGGGCACAATCACTGGATGTGATCAAAGGGAAGTAATGCTGATCAAGCACATTTGAGTTAATCATCTTTTCATTCAAACTCACCAAATAAAAGTTGAAGGGATTTGCACCTCCACCCACCGCAGTTTCTCCCAAGTGGCGGCAAGTCAAAGCGATGGATGGATGGATGGATGAGAACGAGAGAAGAGAGGAAGGGAGGAGACAGGAGACGGGGCATTGATGGATAAACTGATGAGGTGGGGGTGGCGAGAGAGAGAGAAGAGAGGCGGAGGAGAGAAAGAGAGAGAGAGGGAGGGAGGGAGAGATACGGCAAGCGAGAAACAGATTATGATAAATGTCATTCTATTATTGCCTGAGTAGAATTTAGGGCAGCGAGAGAGAGAGAGAGAGAGAGAGAGAGAGAGAGAGAGAGAGAGAGAGAGAGAGAGAGAGAGAGAGAGAGAGAGAGAGAGAGTGAGTAAGGGCAAGAGAGAGAGCGAGAAAGATTGAGAGAGAGAGAGAGAGAGAGAGAGAGAGAGAGAGAGAGAGAGAGAGAGAGAGCGCGACAAAGGGGAGAAGGGGTGGAGGTTAGTGGAGCGGTTAGTTTAGAAGTGTGGCATGAGATGTGAAATACTGAAAAACACACACAGCATACACACACACACACACACACACACACTCACACACACACACACACACTCACACACACACTCAGCGACACACCGACACCCCCCCAGGCTAGACTGTGGGCTAAAGACGCTCCAGCCACTGAGCCAGTGGTCCAGACAGTCTGGCCAGC